>VDFB02217544.1:0-32842 GCA_007258455.2 Sequoia sempervirens
AATAAACCTTTTGGCCCATAAATTCATTAGTCATTTCAATTCCAACAAAGTTTTGATGTAGGAATATTTCTTAAGCATCAAATATCATTTGCAAGAATTTACAAAAACATGTGACCAGACACAAAAAAATATTGCATTGTTTACATGTCCCCGCATTATTGCATATAGACACATATCTATATGCATGTGTAAACAAAGTTTACCATACCTATTTTTTTTGCTTGTATGTCTATTTGTAAATAAAATTATGTTTAGTGTGCTAGTGTAAGGTCTATTTGTAAACTTTTCTAAGATCAATTAATCTTTTTGTTAATGTAATATGAAAGTTAGTTCTATATAAAGCTATTGACTGTATTAGAAATAAGATTTTAATCTTGCTTATGTAATACGAAAACATATTTTTGTGTATAGAACAATGCAATTATATTACAATAAATTCTTAGATGAATCACTAGAAAGCTATTGATTTTATTATAAATAAGATTTTAATCTTGTTTATGTAATACGAATAGATATTTTTGTGTATATATAGTAAACAAAAAATCATTTGCAAAGATATAAAGAACCTTATTATGTAAGAAAAAATGTAACTACACTTAAATAATTCAGATGTTTATAGCACTTTGCATTGAAATTTAATGAGAGAGAAACATTTGTAATAATGCTTAAGGCATCTATGTATACATGTATTGATGAGCACATAATGCACACAACAGTGGAAAGCATCCCCGACATTTGAACGAGTCTGAAAGCACGATGAGACTCAACTTGCATTTAATGCTTTGAGGAGACTCAACTTGCATTTGCAGTATTAAATGAAAGAAAACAGGAGAAATAAAGTACTTATGAACATTAATGCACAATTTTTCAAATTTTTTTTTTAATAAACCTTTTGGGCCATAAATTCATTAGTCATTTCAATTCCAACAAAGTTTTGATGTAAGAATATTTCTTAAGCATCAAATATCATTTGCAAGAATTTACAAAAACATGTGACAAGACACTAAAAAATATTGCATTGTTTACATGTCCGCACATTATTGCATATAGACACATATCTATAGGCACATGTAAACAAAGTTTACCATACCTGTTTTTTTTGCTTGTATGTCTATTTGTAAATAAAATTATGTTTAGTGTGCTAGTGTAAGGTCTATTTGTAAAATTTTCTAAGATCAATTAATCTTTTTGTTAATGTAATATGAAAGTTAGTTCTATATAAAGCTATTGATTGTATTAGAAATAAGATTTTAATCTTGCTTATGTAATACGAAAACATATTTTTGTGTATAGAACAATGTAATTATATTACAATAAATTCTTAGATGAATCACTAGAAATCTATTGATTTTATTATAAATAAGATTTTAATCTTGTTTATGTAATACAAATAGATATTTTTGTGTATATATATTAAACAAAAAATCATTTGCAAAGATATAAAGAACCTTATTACGTAAGAAAAAATGTAGCTACACTTAAATAATTCAGATGTTTATAGCACTTTGCTTTGAAATTTAATGAGAGAGAAACATTTGTAACAATGATTAAGGCATCTATGTATACATGTATTGATGTGCACATAATGCACACAACAGTGGAAAGCATCCCCGGCATTTGAATGAGTCTGAGAGCATGATGAGACTCAACTTGTATATGCAGTAGTAAATGAAAGAAAACAGGAGAAAGAAACTACTTATTAGCAACACATATATCGAAGGGAAGCATAAAAATATGGATCCATGTAAACATGTATACATGGATGGATGTGTACATGAGTCCATGTAATTTGGTATGTAAACAAGAATCTATGTATGCCTGCGTGCATAAAGTTAGAAATGTCAGAAACAAATTGCATTTGCAGTATTAAATGAAAGAAAACATGAAAGATTAATTATTTATTAGGAATGCATATATATATGGATCAATGCAAACATTTATGCATGCAACGACGTGTACATGAGCCCATGTAATTTGGTATGTAAACAAGAATCTACATATTCCTGCATGCATAAAGCTAGAAATGTCAAAAACAATTTGCATTTGAAAGATATACAAAAAACATTTATGATCGAAACAAAAGAATAATACATTATTGTTTTCTGAACAAGTGTATAAAGGATATCTAACGATGCATTCGAATGCATGTATACATGGAAATATTTGTTAAATCTGATGATACATTTTAGTCTCCAAGAAACTGTGATACGTGCTCTTAGGTATCTGTAATAAACAGGATATAGAAAAAACATTTTGAAAAGAACTCTTGAATACAACTGGATGTTATGAAAGTTATTTTGAAAGCCCTCAGTGTTTAATTGCATAACCTTGATATTTTCTTCATTTTTTCCTCTGTCTGGTATGGTGTGAATTTTGTTGTGATGGATGAAGGTATATTTCAGCTATAGATAGATAAAGCTATATAAGGGTAATAAAGAAGAATGAGCTATGTAAGTGCAACAAAGAGAGGGAATTGAGAGAATGATAAGATGCAAGTAAGGTATATGAATGCGTTATGAAAATTATTTGATATGGGAGGGAATGATATGCGACCCTGGAAATGAGAATGAATGGAATGTAAATGGTAGGAATTTATCATTTTTGAGGTACATGCTTAAAATTAAATGCGAGAAATAAAAATTTGAATGAGGGAGCTGGATTGAATGAAAAAGGGAATGCAACAAATTGGTGTGATGCAAGGCAAGCATATAAATGGATTTTGAAATGTATTTGATTTGAGAAGAAAGGACATGGAAGGGTAGAAATGGAAACGAATGGAATCAATAGGGTATGAAGTGATCATTTCTTCCAACAAAGGGTGGAAGAATGTCTAGTTTGTTATTGGTTACGCTTTTTAAAATCATCATAGGGCTGAGTGTCTCAATAAAAACACAGGAAAAAGACTCATGTCCCATTTCTCACTCTCCTTCGGACTGAACAAGGTGTCGAGATCCTTGAGGTTCCTCGAAATGCGACAAGAGAAGAATAGATATAAAAATGTAATGATAGTTAAGGATATTACCTTACAATTTATATTGCAACAACTTGAATATGACCTTGAAAAATATTTGAAAACCGATAAAATATTTAACAAATAAGAGAGATATATACTTCCTAAAATGAACTCTAAAATAACATATATGATTTTTTCTTGTCTTCATAGTGCCAATATTATTCTATAATACCACTAGTAACGAATCAAATTGCACAATAAAACAATACAGTAAGAAAAATACTACAAATACTTGATAATAGTAAGTCACTTTCAAGAGACAAGCTCTAAAAGTCTCCAAGAAGAACACAATTCAGAATATGATGATAATAAACTAACTACAAGCTCGTAGAAACACGCTACTTATGTCTTAGTAATCACCCAAGATAATGTAGATTTAAAATATGTAAATATATGTACATTTTGTTTTTGAGCAGCCAACATCTTATATGTAACCATTGGAATGATTAGAGCATCTGTAGTAGAAATGCAAACAGATACATCAAGACGGATCAGCGTTACCAAAAACTTGTAAAAAAACACAAAATGAAAACAATTAATATGGAAGGCCATGAAACTGAAAAAATGAAAACGCTGATGCGTTATAAAACAATAAATGCATGGACAAAGAAATACGTAGAGCTATTCACAGATATATGCATGGATGCATTGACAAACACAAAAAAATACACAGAAAACAGAATAACATGGGCAGATGGAGAAATGAATACATGTATACATGGATCCATGTATATTTGCATATAGCTAAAAATACATATGTTACATGGAAGGATGTATTCATATAGACATGGAAATATGGATGAAGGCATATATGCATATATGCATGTATGGACAATATGCATGATTGTATGTCAACATACAACTTTTGATTTTTTTATATTGGAAAATTAGCATCTATCTGTTTCTATTTATCAGAATAGCTTTATAAATCATTATTGTTATAGAAAATCAGTGAAATGCGATCGCATAGATTGACTAAGTAAATTTAAGGAAAGGAATAGTTTATAAAACTGGCAAGTAGAGGTACGCAATCCATGAGTGAAAATTAAATGCATTGAAATATCAGGAAAATGCTAACACATAGAGAGGTGAAAATAATTGAAGCAAATGCATTAAATGGCATCTACCTGGTGGCGAAGGTGCTGGTATGGCTTGGTGGGCATGGGTGGCTAGCATAGGTGCACAAATACATATGTGCATGTTGTACATGCACGCATGTATAGATGAATGCATAGACACATGTATACAAAGAGAGATAGATATGTTACATAGAGAGTTGTGGAGATACATGGATGCATAGAAAAATGCATATATGCATCTGCAAATGGGCAGAGACAAAGAAATATACATAGGTGCATGAGTCCATACATGCATATATACATGTATCCATGCAATATATAGATAGATATACTAATAGGTGCATGTATACATAATCACATATATACATGAATCAATATATGGATGGTTGTATCTGAGGATACATAGATAGACAATGACATGTAGTAAAAGAGACATCTTACTTATTGCATTCCATGGAAGCACATTTTCCTGAGGAGTTTTGAAAAATAGTTCACTTGCCTTATAAATGCTTTTGTATTTTACATGTCTGCCTATGAGAACAATAACCATGATATCTGACAGAATTTAAATGCTTGGTGGCAGAAAATAGGTTTCAACTGCATTCTTTTGTCTATCTCTGTGCAAATGAAAATTTGTATTGTGCTATGGTAAATTGTCTAGTGCATTAGGTACTTTAAAGTGCAATTTTTTGGATGTTTCTCTTGTTCTAGGTCTAATTCTTTTTCGCAGGTTATAACTACCTACTATTGTATTAGTTTCCCATTTTTTCTTCTACAAATGAATGAATATGTAAACAAATAATCATATATAATAGTTTTTCTTTGATGAGTTTTGTCAAACAGTTTACCTGTTTTCTGTATGCTCCCATTGTTTGCATTTATGCCTATGGGGAAAATAATCATGACTTTTAACAAAATCCCTCTATCCTTTATGCTTTGATGACAATGGAAAAGCTTAAAGCAACACATTGTCGACTTATTCTTTGAAAGCATAGCTGAAGGTACATAATTCATTGATGCAAAATTATTGAATGGCATGTGACTAAAGAGGAGGCTGTTTGGATTTCTAATTAATCTTTGAATATATAACAATTAAAAGAGAGAAATAAGTATAATTATTCTTGGGAACATTTCACATTAACGAGCTACTTGATACATGTATCCATAGATACATGGATGTGGATATCTATCATGGTATCCATAGATGTGTAGATACATGTATCTATGAATAGATGTATCCATAGATACATCGACACATATATGGATAGATGCCTGTATACATATGCACATAGAAGCACAGATACATATATGCATGGATGCATCTATAGGTAAAAGAATACATAGAAACATAGTTGCATGGATAGATAGATGCATGCATAGTTGGATACATAAATGCTTAAATATGCATGTATGGAAATATTCATGGATTGCATATGAAGTTGCATAGATACGCATATCCATGGGTGAATTTATACATAGATGCATGTATTGCAGTAGACATGGATGCATGTATATGTGTATCTCTGGGCAAGATGCATGGATGCATGTAAATAGAAGAATTTTGTCAAATGCCATAGCTATCGTCCTCATAGGCACATATGCAAAAAATGGAAGCATACAAAAGGCAAGTGAAGTGTTTGACAAAACTCATGGAATAAATGTGGATGCATGAAATGTTGTTTGAAAGGGACTATGTAAAAACCCTTTTGTCTATTTTGTTGACTGCATGGGAGCCCTGTAAAGACTATATATCTTCAATTGTTGTAGAGCTGTGCCATAGAGAGAGCTTTAGAACCAATGTGTTATTAACCTGTGCTGTAATGAGAAGTTTGGAACAATGTAAACCTAAATTGTGCAATTGTAGGAAATTTTTCAAGAAAAGAGTACAGAGTGAGTTTCTAGAATGAACCTTTTTCTTTGTTCACAATTGTGAAATGCAAGTAGGGTTTCATAGTGCTTTAAGGCATTCTTATAGTTTGATTATAAATTGATATTTTAAACTACTTTTAGTATTATCTATTCGAATTTCTTGTTGAAATGAGAAGGTTTCATCTGTGTCTGATAGGAATTATGTAGAAACCCTCTTGTCCATTTTACTTCATGCATGTGAGCCCTGTAAAGTTTGTATATTTTTTATTACTGCAAAGCGGTCCCATAAAGAGAGCTTTGGAACCAAAATTATGTCAACGTGTGCGATAATGAGAGTTTTCTCCTTGAACCTTGTTATATATTCAAAGACTAATTAGCAATCCAAACAGTGTCCCCTTTAGTCAAATGCCATTCAATGCATTGAGTTTGCATCAATGAATTATGTACCTTCAGCCACTAGTTCTAATCAAAGTATGCATATGGATTCAGAATCAAAAGCTCTTTCCTATGAACCCATGTTTAATTTGCCTATGCATTTGCCCGGAATTCTTTTTAACTGGGAGCATTGGCCAATCACATTTCAGCATATAACATATTACTTTTTTCTTTGTATAGTTTGAATTTGGAGAGCTAACTTTAATATTGGAAGATTAGCATTTATCTATTTTTCTATTCGTCTGAGTAGCTTTATAAATCATTTTTGTTTTAAAAATTCAGGAAAATGTGAACGCATAAAATGATTAAATAAATTTAAGCAAAGGCATAGTGTAAAAGTTGATAGCTAGAGGTACACAATCCATGAATGCAGATTTAATGCATTAAAATATCAGGAAAATGTGAGTGCAATGCATGAATGCAAATTAAATGCATTAAATGGCATCTGGCTGGAGGTGAATGCGCTGGAATGGCTTGGTGGCCACACGTGGGCAGGGTACTTTGGTCATTTAATATAGAGATAAGCCACTTGCTATGCATCTCTATTACTTTCTGTGTGTTGTTTTTGTGTTCTATAAGCCTATGTTCTAGAAACCTAAAGTCTACAATTGCTTTGAGCTTTTTTGCTATGAAGAAAGCATAAAGGATAAAGGAATTTTGTGAACTGCTATAGTTAATGTGCTCATAGGCATATATGAAAAATATTGAAGCATACACAGGGGAAGCGAATTGTTCAAAAAAGCTTCTCAAAGAAATGTGGTCCCATGGAATGCAATAAGTGTTCATAATGGGCACTTTGGTTTTTACATGTTAACTTTGTCACATAATGCAATTTGACATGAAGAATGTTGAAGCCATGACATGAACAATAGAACTATTTAACACTGAACTCTATGCCTGTAATAATTATTGCAAAAGCTGTAAATGCCATAGATGAAATAATATGAATAACATTTTAGTTTCTGGTTTTCTTGAAATGCAATGAAAAAACTACTATAAAGGCATAACACAAGGTTGTGTAACATATTACCACTCCTGTTTCTAATTTATTTAGACATGAATGCTTTACACATTTGATTGCAATAGTAACATGTCTACGAAAATGTAACAATAAAGATCATAAATAAGTAGTTTTAAGTCTGAGTATATATGTAGCTTGAAACATATAAGCTCAATTTGGCATTAATGAAAACAATTGTTGTCTACGGTGAAAGAGCTAATTAGTGTTCCTATATGCGATATCCATAGAACAAAATAAATTGCTACAAGGCTAGAGTGGCACATCCATAAATGCATGGACGCATGTATAAGCAATTGCATACAGGGATATGTAGAAGCTTAGATGAATACATGCATACATGAAAATGTGCATATGTGCATATGGACATAGAGGCATAAATACATGTAAATATGCATATATGCAGCGAAAGCAACAAATGGATTTCTCTATATAGGGATGTACTTTATACATTAGAATGCGTGATGGAAAAGTGACTATAAAGTAGAATGCATAAAAGCAGTGTCGAGACTTGGTTGCATTAACATCATAGAATGAAAAAAGCCAGAAGAAAATAAATATTTATTGCCTCAAGTAACTTGTTTATGGGTCTGGAGTGTGCAACTATAACAACTTCTACTCAGTGACCATAAACTCTTGAAAACATAACAAACAGAGAACAAATATTCGAAAAGCTAGAAACGACAGAATGCAAAAAGAAACATTTAAACTATATAGTTTGAATGGCATTATGCATGGAGGGCTAATAATTATTGAACATATATGTCGGATGTACATAGAGAACCAGTGTCTTCGTAGGTGCAAAAACAAAATTAGATTTTCAGATGTCCATATTCGAGAAGACTTTAACATAGTAACCTATAAAAGTGTCTAAATGTATAATAGCAATAGAGTATTTTAAAACTAAAGATGTCTTTAACATGTCAAAACCAGTGAAATGTCTTAGAGCATGGAAAGGCGAAAAAGTTAAAGTCTGAACAATGTAAATCTGTACTCCTGTATTCCTAGTTTCCTGTAAAGCCAAGAAAATGCTACGTATTAGAAACATAGTTTGTATGGATGGTGATTTGAGGTGCTGGTTCACAAGAGAAAAAGTTTACATATGAATGAATTTTTAACCTTTTGGTGATGTTTCCTGTCTATTTGCCAATGCAAATGGCTTGAACAATGACATTATTTGTAGTTGTGTTGGACCAAATGTGGTCAATGACTGACTTGCTCATGTTGTGTTGTTGGTCCAACATAAATTGTATATTGTTCTGCTGCATATAACTGTGAAGTATTTTTTTGCTTCTGCTTTCAGAAAACATGTTCACATTAAAATCGCCTAAAATGTACATGTTTTCTGAATTTGTGGATGCAATAATTATTTGCAAGATTGCGATTACTTCATCTATGGCAGTTGCAGGTCTTGCATAAATATTAAAAACATTGAGTTCATTGTTAGATAGCATTACTGTTGATGTGATGGCTTCAATATTTGATGTTTCATGTTGTTTTGATTTTGAAAGGAATAGATGTTTCCTGGTTAAAGTTGCTATGCCATGTATGTTATGCACAAAAAAGCTCTCAAAATACTGCAGCAAGATATTTAGCTCAAAGGGATGCATATGTGTTTCTTGGAGACACAAGATATCAGATTGCATTATGCCATAGTCATTGACAATGTCTTCTGCATGTGCTTTCAAGCTACGAGTGTTCAATGTACATAGGAGAAAATGTGATTTGTTTTCTGAACATGTGCTTTGGTTATCAAATTTCCATTGTGCACATGTCTAGAGACGAGACATTTCTAGTTGTATTTTGTTTTTAACTTTAAAGTTTTTTGTAGTTAAAGGTTGTAACAAAAATAATGATTCTACTGATTTTGTTCGTGATAGAGCTATATAGGTTAGCCCATGTTGTCTAATGCCTGTGGGATCAAAAGCCAAGGCCTCCATTGTTAATCCTTGGGATCGATGTATGGTTCATGCACATGCTACTTGTATTGGGAATTGTTTTCTAATTGTAATTTGCTTGTTTGTTGTTATTTTCTGGATTGGCCTAGCAATGCATTGTATAGGCACCCAGTCTTTGTCAATGATAGTAGAATAGCATTGTGCTAGTTTTGTGCGTTGATAATGTCTGATTGATGGGTCATTAAATTTAATCCAGACAATATCAATATTGTTTTGTGCTGTATATGCTTTAAAAATTCCATCTGAACCGTTGATGAGGCCATCTTGAACATTGTAATTGCCTGCATAAAGTTCAACAAGAATGTTTGGTTTTAAGCATATTTGTGATGGAAGTGTTGTTGTGTGACTATATACTCGTATTGCATTAAGGTCCTCCTCAAGTTCATCTATTGCATCTAGCACTATCATTTGGGTTGGAATGATTGATAGCATTTTGTTGTTATGTGCTTGAACATCAATTCTCCTATAGAAAAGGTGCGGAAGCAATGGATCAAATGGTACAAGACGAAAGCAAATTTTGTTGAGATAGTCTATGTCATGAGTTTTCTGAATGCCTACTCGTAGTCTATTAAGGATTGAAATAAATATTTCATCTTTTTGTCTCATTGTAGTCACCAATGAATAGCATTTTATATGGTCTTTCTAGAAACTATAAGGCATTAATTCAATTGGAGTAGGCCTATTTTCAAAAACCACAGAGTCAAGGACAGGTTGTGCTTGGTAAAGGTCACCAAAAAATATTGTATCAAGGTTTCCAAAGTATGTTGTAGGAATTTGCATTATGTCTCGTAGTCTTCTATCAATATACAGTAGGAATGTTGAGCCAACCAATGATATCTCGTCTATAAGAAGTATGTGCAATTGATCATAGTGCTTTGACATAGTGTCAAGCACTTCAGTGTTCAGTGGCAGGAATTCTGATGTGTTAAAAGGTATGTGAAATGCTAAATGTAATGTGAATCCCCCTATGTTGTATGCTGCTTTACCTGTATATGCAGTTAATAAGCCCTTGGGTTTGTTTGGATTATTGTCAACAGAATTGCTATACATGTGAATGAGAGCTTGGTAGATGGCCTTTGCTGTAAAAGTCTTTCCTATTCCAGCTCCCCCAGTCAAAAACAAGTGCAATGGCTTTTGTGGATTTTTCATCTTTTTTATGAGAACATCTTTAACAATTGCTTGTTGTTCTTTATTTAACATTCATCTTAACTTGTAGTATTCATTGTTATCTATAATCTATGGGTGCTTTGCAATTTCAAATCCATTGGAATGCATGGTATTTGGGTTAGAACGACCTATGTTTGGAAGGTATGTTTGTATGTCATATAGTTCTTTCTGGTGAAGCTTTCCTTACATTGCTAGGTCAATGAGATTTTCATCTTCAACAGACTGAAGATCATTTATAGCTTTGTCAATGTCACCCCATGCGGAGTTTGTGCTGTGGATGAACTTTGCACTATTTTTTTGAATGGTTTCTCCATGGTACATGTATGCATGTTCCCAAGAGTCAAAGTTTTGTTTGAGTGTATGCTCATTAATGGTAAATGGAACATAGAGAACCAATTGCTCTCTATAATGATTCTCTATATCAAAGTGTTTGTTGAAATTGATAAACTGAACCACATTTGGTTTGGCCTTTGGTTCAATTGTAGCACCGTATTTGTTGTATCTTGAAACAAATTCTGCAAGACATATGTCCACCATTGTTTCAGGATGTTTTAAATAGTAGTCTATAATAGATTTCGCAAGAATGTTTTCTGATTCGTCTAGCTCATTGCTCAATTGTTTAATAGATTTTAGTATAAATGTGCGATCATTGTCAGATTGTGTATCAATGAATATACATTTTCTTGAACTGTAGTTTAATGGCAGTGACAAAACAATATGTGCAGCTTGTTGTGATGACATTTGTTGCAAGTTAAGCATGGCATTTCCAAGTTTACTCACCATTCGTATTGCATCAATATTGTCTTGCTTGTGGTTTCTATGTATTCTTTTGAATGCATATGTCATTGACTTGTCTACTTTTGCAATATATGAGCTACAATACATTGCAGCAGCATATGCATTGAGGACAAACTGTGCATCTGTATTAGCCTTCCAAAGATCTGGAATTTTCCTTGAAAAACTATTGTTCCATATTTGTGATGGTTTTCTTTGTAAAAAAAGCGTGGGCCTATTTAATGTTGAGCTCAAAGCTTCAATGTATTCATTGTCAGTTAAGTTTATTTCTTTCAAGAACATTTGAAAAGTGAATGTTTTGTCATAGTTTTCTTTTTGGAGTTTTGCAAAGATGTCAGTGGCATTTGCAGTTATCGCTTCAGTCTTTTGGAGTATTGGTAAAAGTATAGTTGACTTTTGCATTGGTGGAAAAGGAAAATTGTATCTACAAAGTCGTTTTCTTGATCTCTTGCATTTCTTTGTATGATGATGTTTGTGTAGCATTGCTAAAGCAGGTTCCAAATTTTCGGTGTCACAAGTAATATACTTATCAACAAAAGCTATGATGTCCGCATTGTTTTCTTCTGTGTAGATTGGTGCATTTTTAACCCATATGAGGAAATGATCATGTTCATTTCCTTGGTTTTGGAACTCAGTGACTGAGAAGTAATCAATGACATTTCCAAAGAAAGAGTCATTTGTAAGTATCAATTTTTTTATTGCATTTATTCTATGTTTATAGTAACGTGCACAAGTGATAGGGTCTTTCTTGATTAGTTCAAATTTGTCAATGTGTGTTGGGCCATTAGATTCTTGATGGTTTTGTCCTGATTGGTGTAGATTGTGCAGCTCTTGTAATGTTTGAATTAGTGGATCCCAATTTTGCTCAGCACTAGTGAAAGTGATGAAAAATGTCGGTGGTCCTAGTTGTCTAATCATAGCAAATACATTTTTCTTAAGTTGTTGTGAATAGTCTGGAGAGATTCTTATTCTTTTGAAATCAACATATCCAATATCTTATTTAAGAATTTTTTCTAGATTTGGTTTGTGTTTAACGTCTTTTGCAAATAGCTTTCATCCTTTTAACTGGCCTTTTCGGATTCTTATTGTCATTGTAGACAGTACTTGTTGTATTAGTACCTTAATAGCTTTGAAAAAAATGTTTGTTGTATGATATGCAAATTGTCTTTGTGACTGTAAGAGCTCCTAGCGTACTATTTTTTGATATGTAAAGTTTTTTACAATGTCATTATCACGTGGTTTGCCAAAGAATAAAGTTGGGAAATTCATTTCTTCAGCATACATGTCCTTAAATATTCCGATTGGATACTTGTCCTCTGCAAGTGCAATTTCAATAATCTTGTCTTCCATGTTATGGATACTTCTAGACTCAGTAAATCCATGTATCAATGTTTCTGATGGGTTTTCATTTTCCATTTCACTATCTGATTCTGTTTCACTTGTATTTTGTGGACTATTGTCTTCATTTTCTTGAGTGCATTGGAGAACTTCTTGCCAATCTTGGTTTACGTGGACTTTGTGCATTTTGTATAACAGTGTCCTTGTTAATTGAGTCAAAGCTTGGATGATGACATTTGGGCGCACCATGCCTTTTTGAAATGCATTTTTGTATTGTAAGCGCCTTTTCAATGAAACAACAATTGTTTGTGTGTTGTTAATTGATTGTGGTAATGCTCTTTGTACAATGTTCATGTCAACAGGAACATTTATAATAGAACCTGTTAGGCCTATTTGAGACCTTTTGAACCCTAGTTCCCAAATTTGTGCAAATGCAATTCTAAGTGAGACAAGTCATTCTTCTAGCTAAGTTAAATTTTGCACATAGCACAATGGTCTATTAGTTCTTATTTTATGTGGGGTAGCATACTTTGGAATAGTGGACTGTTTTAATGCAAAGTAGCATACATGACATATGAAATCTGTGAATGGTAAGGAATCTGATTGTAGTAACTTACAATATAGTTCTTTTTGTTTTTCTCTGAATGTCCTTATGTCCTTGTGGAAACAGAGCATTTGGAAAATTGCACATGGGTATTTTGGTGTATCTTGTATTACTGTTTTATAAATTTCTATTGGTGACAATGTTTTTGTTTTCTTTGGACTGGTAGGTATACTTTCTTTTTGTTTTTCTTTTCTAATCAATTTCTTCAGGTGATTAAGTCTTATTGTTGATTTATGTTTAAAATTGTTTGCTGTGACAAATGGTATCAAATTCTTCTTGATTTTTGGCAAAGCATGTGTCCTGTTCAAGTAAGTAATTTTGTATTGTGGACGACTTCTGATCAACTTTTTAAGTTGGAGTAAGCTTGTTGAGCATTGGCGAGTTAGATTTTGGGCTTTGATTCTTAGAAGCGGCTCAAAATGTCCAGCCAGAGGGTTTGTATCATGGAACAGTATAGAGACTGATTCTGTACATCGAGAATCATTGAAATCTAAGTACTTTCTTGATGTTGTCAATGACCAGAAGCTTATTTGTATTTTCAACCATTTGGATATCCAGTGAATGCAGAACAAGTCACCCCACAATCCACATTCACTATGGTTGTGCATGGTCTTGCAGACAATCACATTTGCGGAAGTATGTTTCTTGGTCATGTACTTTGTGCAATGTATATAAAGTATTAGGATTTAGTTCAGTGTTATATGATTTAATTGCTTCTTTGTCCTTATTTTGAAGACAAGTTAGGTAATGATCTATAGCTCCATTTCGTAATTGAGTTGAGGTGTACTGATTGTTAAGTAGTACTTGAAGCGAGTCAAACAAACAATCGCCAACATTGTATGCAAATGTGCTTAATCTACAAAGGCCTTCAGCCCTAAGGGCATTGTCAATGTTTGATATTCGAGGATACTTTGTGCATAGTTTTTTAATTTCATGTGAACCTTTGGGCTATTTTGAAGTTACGTTTTGTGTTTCAATGTTTAACAATGGTTCGAAGTGTCCACTTAAAGAATTTATGTCATGAAATAGTATAGAGACTGATTCTGTGTAGTCAGAAGTATTGAACTGTAAGTACCTTCTTGCTGTTGTTCTTGACCAAAGGCATATTTATATATTCAACCATTTGGATATCTAGTGAATGCAGAATAAGTCACCCCACAATCCACTTTCAGTGCAATCTTCCTATGGCTTTGCAGATAACCGCATTCTGTGGAAATATGTTTGTGGATCATGTACTTTGTGCAATGTATATAGAGAATCAGGATCTAGCTCATAGTTGTATGATTTTATTGCTTCTTTGTCCTTGTTTTGAAGGCAACTCAAGAAGTAATCTATAGCTTTGTTTCATAGTTGAATTGATGTGTAGCGATTGTTAAGCAGTAGCTGTAATGAGTCAAACAAACAATCGCCAACATTGTATGCAAAAGTACTTAATCTGTAAAGCCCTTCGCTCTTAAGCGCGTAGTCAATATTTGATATTTGGGGGCGCTTTGTCAATTCATAGGTGTCAACGTCTATCATTTTCTTTGTTTCTTTTGTATCCTAATGTGTTTGAGAATAGCAAATGTTATGTATGAATAGTATCAAACGCTATCATCTAGATTACAAAATCTATAGTTTTATCCTATGTTGCCTATGTGCTTTTACTCAATAGCATTGTATAGTATTAATCATGTTGTCGAGCATCTTGGAAGATAATAATCTCTATATATGTTGGAAAATGGATCTTGAGTAGTAGCAGAAGCCTACGTGACATATTATACAACAAACAATTTTTTAGAAGCACAAGGGAAAAATAGTATTAATTCTTCAACCTGACCTTGTCATCCACTGTCCCCCACCAGGATTGTATGTACTTATTCCTGTTACATTGACAAATTGGATAAATGAGTACAATGCATGATGTATACTTTCAATGCCACAAACACAAAACAATATTTTCAGGTGGCTTTGTTTACATGCAAGAAATGGTGGATAAGAATCTTTTTTGCTCACATTGTCAATCTGAGGCTATGGTCTTCAAATGTTTTGTGTACTTGGATTCCTTTGTTTCTATGTACTTCTAAGTGACTGATTTTCTCAAAGAGAAAATGATTTTAAAAGCTATTCACATAAACATGAATTAAGTGGCATGTAGGGAATAGT
Source organism: Sequoia sempervirens (assembly GCA_007258455.2). Classification (NCBI taxonomy): domain Eukaryota; kingdom Viridiplantae; phylum Streptophyta; class Pinopsida; order Cupressales; family Cupressaceae; genus Sequoia; species Sequoia sempervirens. The sequence continues at coordinate 15,422 of VDFB02217544.1, forward strand.
TTCATAAATCATTTCTGTTTTTAAAAAATCAGGGAAATGCAAAGACATTGATTGATCAAAGAAGATCTATGGCTTTTCTTATTTGTGGCAATAGCTTTTAAAATCATTTGAGTTTTAAAAATTTGAGGAAAATGCAAAGGCATAGATCCATTGAGAAAAAGCGAAGGCATAGATCGATTAAATTAAAAAAAAAGAGATTAAAACTCACAGGTGCAGGCACATAGTGCATAAATGCAAAGTAAAAGCATTAAATTGCATGTGGCTGGATGAGAAACTGCTGGAATGGCTTGGTGGACATGTATATCCAGGCTGCTTTGTTCATTTGTTATAGGCTTAAGTCACTTGTTAAGCATGACTATTACTTTGTAGAAATTGTTTTTCTATTCTACAAGTCTTTGTTCTAGAAGAGTTTACAGTGATTGAGCAGACTTTGTTATAGTTACAGTGTCCAGAACCAGAAACGAGTTACTTGAGACAATAAATAGTTTCTTTTGTCAGTTTTCTCTTACTGTAGAGGTTTATAGCAGACAGTGAAATTGGCAATGTGAGCAAAAAAAAATTGTGGTTAATGTCATTTTGCATGTAAACAAGACCATGGAAAAATATTGTGTCATGTCTATGAGTAACGTAGTACATCATTCATTGTACTCATGTGCCATGTCAACTTTTGAAATTAACTTTGTGGTCTTTTTTTGCAACACAGGAAGATTAAACATACGTTCACTTGCACAGTGCATAGCAACTAATTGCCATAGATATAAGTAGTCTTATGAACAAAATTGCCTTAAATGCATATAGGTAAAAGCCACTTGACATAAAACAAAGACTTCTGAATTTACAGGCTATTTGAAACTGTAAAAAGGGTTTAAAAATTGCATTCTGGCAGTTCATTCTATTCTATGGATATTGTATAGAGGAAGTATAACTAGTTAACACATAAGCAAAACTTGTTCTATTTTCCAAAGACAAATTACTATTGCAATTGTGGAAAATGCATTTTCCTATTTCTATATGTGCAAGCAGCCTTTTAAATCATTTCTGTTCAAAGAAATGAGGAATATAGGATGACAAAATGAAAACATGAAAAAGAACTTTATGCAGTCACTATATTGAAGAATTTCAATTGCATTTCAAGAAAAGCAGAAAGACAATTTAGAGAGCTAACCTTGCAATTTGCTATTGAATGATCAAGTATACTTGCAGCAATGTACAAATTCTGGCTGTTATTATAGGCACAAGTAATTTTTCCTAGTACAATGACAAAATTGAGAAGTGAGCCAACTGTAAAAACATATACTATTTCATCTACAACCATGGGAAATCTTCCTAGAAGCGCATATTTGGAAAACTCTGCATTGTTTTTTTCAAAAAAAAAGAAGAGAAGGTTAATATGCTAACCTCACGTTGCAATTTGTCTGTGATTGTTTAAATACAATTGACAGCACTGATCCCTGTCACAAGGACAATTTAGACAAATGAGTACAGTGAGTGACATATAATATGTTATTCATAAAAAAAAAAAAAAATTCTCATGTAGATTCATTTGGACGAGAAAGAACCTAAGTAAGAACTTTTGTTTCTTATAATGCAAATTGCATTTTATAATTTTAAAATACTTATTGTTATTTGTGTACCCTATAATATAGATTTTTTTTTGCATTTGCATGCATTAGTGTAATTATGTTATTGCAATAGTGGCATAAGCTATTTAAGAGCAATCGATGGAATAGATGCCATTTTTGCTTAAGCGTCTGAAGAAGTGTAAATAGGCCATGGCAACCTGTCAATACTAAGCCAAAAAACAACATAGACCTGTGCTACCACTGTTAAGTTCTGATAAAAACAATTTCTAGCTACTGTTTAATGCTAGACCAACTATCACTTAATAGTCAAAGCCAGATAAATATTGATTTTCTAACTAAATGAGGTCATTTCATTTCCATTTGCATAATTTTATTTTGTACCATTATGTAGCACTTACTATTACTTGTGCAATCAAGCCACATGGAAGTAGAATTCATAACTCATGGCATTTAGATACACTCAAGGAGAAATACAGACCAAGGTTGTTGGCATCCTGATAAGAAAGATGATGACATACATCCAATTAATGTATTCCACAACATCTTATTCAATGAAGATGATTTGGATAGGGACGTTACAAATGAGAATCCTTATTGGTGTGTGAGTAATCCTCTTTTTCAAGACTTCTCAAGGAAATTGCATGCGAATACTATCAGTGAACAGGTGAAATCAGGTTTATTAATTGACTTTTATTGATGGGTCAAATGTGCACAAGAATAGTTATAATTAGTTTGGAAAAAATCCTCTTTCCTTTATGCTTTAATGACAACAAGAAAGCTGAAAGCAATTGTGGAGTTTAGGCTTATATCTATAAATTGCATTTTCCTGACAGCCTGCAAAGCCTTCTCAACACATTGTCCACATATTGTTCAAAAGGTCCCATTATGGCACATGCTAACAGCACAATGGCTCTAAAGTTTGCACTATGGAACTGTGATGAAGTAATTGAAGATATGTAATCTTTAGAGGACTCATAAGCACCAAGTTATCATTAAGCTTCCATATTGTACATTGGAGAAAAGACAATTGTTCATCCGAGGAACTAGTCTATGAAGATTAGCGTAGGCTGAGCACTGTGAAACCCAATCTACCTATGGACTCTTAAATAAAAGAAAACTGATGAAAATAACTATTTATTGCCTGAAGTAACTTGTCTACAAGTGTCCTTTTTGGAACCATGACAACCTTTGCCCTGTCACTGTAAACTCTCTCCTAGAGAAGACATATAGACACACACATATATATATACATATGTATATATATGTACAGATACATCCACGTAGACACACATAAATGCATGTATGGACGTAAACATATATGCATGCATGCATATACACATAGATGCATCTATACACACATACATATATGCATAAATACACACATGCATAGATATATCCAGAGACATATGCATACATGCATATATGCATCTACAAATGTTTACATAGATAAATGCATATGTACATAGAGACATGCATACATACATACATGCACCGACACATCAGGCACAAAGTTATAGTAATAGTCCAACTAAAGCACTATGAAACACAACTTCATTATGCACTTAAAATAAGAAACTGTGGAAAATAACAAATTATCACCTCAAGTTACTTGTTTATGGGTCTGGACTCTGTAACTATAACATCTCCTGCTCATTGGCTACAAACTCTTCCTCAGAACATGCACTTACAGAACACAAAAACAACACACGCAAAGTAATAGAGATGCATAGCAAGTGGCTTAACTCTATATTAAATGACCAAAGTACCCTGGCCACGCGTGGCCACCAAGCCATTCCAACGCATTCACCTCGAGCCAGATGCCATTCAATGCATTTAATTTGTATTCATGTAGTACGCACGTCTACTCGCCAGTTTTATAAACTATGCCTTTGCTTAAATTTATTTAATCAATTTATGCGCTTGCATTTTCCTGATATTTTAATGCATTTAATCTGCATTCATGGATTACGTACCTCTAGCCACCAGTTTTCAAACTATGCCTTTGCTTAAATTTATTTAATCAATCCATGCGTTCACATTTTCCCAAATTTTCAAAACAAAAATGATTTATAAATGTAACACCCCTCCATTTTGTGCTTTTGATCGAACAATGTTCGTTATGTATATTTTACCTTGTTAGCATGTTGGTTATATACTTGGTTACTTTTGACCGCTAATTGTTAAGCGATGTAAACATTATGTTTTGATGTGATGGTACTTTAATCAGATGATATTATTATTTCATGTTGTGGATTGAATTATCATGTATGTGAATTATTGATGCTTTATGCTTTGATTATACCATTGATGATTAGAGGCGTCAGTTAGCATTATTGTATTGGTGAAGGGGACGGGATCACATCACTCGCACACGAGTGCCCTGTGATTCCGCGATTTCCTCTTCACGGTGTTTTTTGATATTTATATATATATGTATGCATGTTCGACACTCGTGTTGTGTGCAGGATACAGGTACAGGACATTGACTCCACCTGATTTCGCAGGTCTGAGCACGTCCCTTGTTCAACGGAAAATGATTGGGAGATAGTAGCTTGGGTTTCTGTGTTGTGACATCACCCTAGCCATAGTGGGTTGTCAGGTTGTTAGTTGGGATAAGCTAATTATTTTGTCATCTTGTCTCTCCTTGCTTGCGTGATTTAAATTTCCTAGTGAAATGGTGTTGTTTTATTTAATTTTATTGCCAAAATTCATAAAAGAGTGCTTATTAATTAATTAGTTAGTTTAATTCAATTGATAAATAATCTAATCGTGAATTAGATTTATTGTTGATTAATTAAATTAGTCCAATTGTGTTAGCATTATTAAATAATGAGATAATATATATATATATATATAGAAGTTGTAATACCCTCAAGAAAACAAAATTCTAAAAAATGATTTTAAAATGTAATATTGATCCAATTTCCAGAAACAAAGGAATTTAGTCTCATTGTGGGGTAAAATGGAATTTGGTTTTAAAATATGCATTTGAAAAGAAAATAAAGTTGTTTTATTAATTTCAAAAAAATGAAAATATCCAAAAAAAAAATATATCTAAATTGCAATAACTCTTGGTGGGTGGTTAAATTAGGGGTTTGACATTTTTTTTGGAGAAGGGCATAAGGAAAATGCATTCTTTTTTTGAATGATCTTTTTTGAGAATTTGGTAATTTTAGAGAGCAAGAGGAAACTTGGAAAATTTTTGGAGAAATTGTTGAAGAAGGATTGGAAAAGATTGGTGGAGGAGAAGATTTGAAGGAGCACAACCTTCATTGAAGGATTCACATAACTTGGAGAAAACAAAAGGTTCCATATTTTCCCTTCTTCATGCAATTTTATTTCAACAATCTTGTTTGGAAATGGCTCAAATTTAGTTTTGGAAAATTCAAACTTTAAATTTTAAACCATGTTGGAATCACCATTCAAATTTGAATAGAAGGGTTTTGCAAATTTTTTTGAGAAAACAATATGAACCAGAAATTATACTCAAACCATCAATGAGAAATTTGAAACAAATTTGAAATGTGGTTCTGAGAGATTGAAGAACACTGAATTTGATGAAACAATATCTGGGTATAAAAAAAATAAAAAATTTACAGTCATTTGCTATGACTGTGTGTGTATATATATTTATATATGCATATATATATAATATGGAATATATATATATATGCATATATTGCATATATTATGTCATAGCTTTTTATTAACTTTATTCTGGTAAATGAAATTTTGTTTTTTTTTTCTGGGTCTGTGTTTTTTTAGAAAAAAACCCAGTTTTTCGCATTCGGCCGACATTTATTTTCGTTGGGGATGAAACCTCTGGCAGCGCGGCCGGTGGCTTCACTGGCCGCCACTCCCATGAAGGGAGGCACCGCCTGAAGGCAGCCACGGGCCGGCCTTCCTTGCACTGGCCCCCCCACGTGTGGAGTGTCATGGCCACAGGGAGACCCTCAAGATTCACTGCCAGCCTGAAATGGCGTAGTTTATCTCGGCTTTTAAACCCTGCTTGTCTTCTTTTGTTTCCTTTTTAATTTTTTATTTATTTATTTATATATATTATATTAAATATAATATATGTATATTATATTATATTATATATAATATATTATATATATATATAAATATTTAGAATTTCAATGTTTTATTAAATAATAATAATTTATTATTTAAATATATAATTAATATATTTAATATATATGAGTTATATATATATATATATTATATATTGAAATATATTTATATCATATTTTAAATAATAAAATAATGCAATATGGTTTAATTCGGAAAATTTTAATATTAAAATAAATAGTTAAGTATTAATTATATATAAAATGCATAGTATTATATATACGTTGAGTATACGCATTTTTATATATATGTGTTTTTTTTTTATAAATAAAATGATAATTGAGTATCACCATCAAGTTATTCTTGGCAATGTATATGGAGTTATTATCATTATGAGAATTTTGCATTATGATTAAATGATCAAGTGTAGATTACGGAAATATTTGCAACACATTAGATCACTCATGCAATTGTACCAGAATTGATTTTATTTAATTTGAGTAATGCACCAATGCGTTGAGTGAATCGGATTTACGAAATCTTAAAGTAGTCTACTTTATATTGCTTATAATGCTTCTTCTTGGTGTGGGACAATCTAGTCAGTGTTATGTAAGTCTTCCAGATAGGACTTTATTTTATGTGTTTTGGGTTGTTGTTATATTGGTCAACCCTGGTTTACCTTGGGTAGTGCATTCAATGTGTCCAGTGAAACCCGGTTATCTTGGATGGGATAGGTCGACTTCATGTCATGTTTAGGGATTCATTATCCCTAGGTTGCACTTGAGTACCCTTTGGGGGTGGCATAGTTCCACGTGTTGTCTTAGAGAAGTGGCTTGCATTGAGGGCCGGCACACAAAGTGGTTCCAGGAGATCTCAATGGAAGTTGGTTAATTTAGTGAAAACTTAAACCAATTAATTAGCATAGGTGGCACCAACATTTAAAAAGATTAATTTTGCCTCGCTCATGGACGCAAGTGCTTGTATAGGCTTGGGATGAGACGAGAAGGCCTGGAATGGCAAGATCGTTATCTTGTCCCTTTGAAAGATAACTGATTCCGCATTGGTTTGCATGTGGGGCCGGGAGTTGTTAGAGGTTACCAGGATATCCCGAGATGGGGGCCGAGACCTAGGAAGACTTGCCAGGATATCCCATGCGACATTGTGATGACACTTCTCTTAAGTCAACATTATGTTTGTATTCGTGATGTGTTCATGTATTTAAAATCTAGAAGCATTGTAACCTTTATGTCATGTGATGTCATGTTTGTATCTTTTTCCAGTTGAGTCATGTTGCCCATGTATAGAGGTTGTTGGTCATGCCCTGAAACCCTTGTTACTATCTCCTAGCACGGGGGTGAGCCTTCGGGTATCACATGGTTGGGTGGAACGTGCACCATACTCCGTTGTTTTGGCATTATCTTATGTGGACGAGACTTTCGTGTTGGAGAGCTCGTGGGATTCCAGTTGCTACCTTGGTTTCATTTACGCTTGAGCTTTTGTATTTTATTTACCCCTCATTTTTATCGAGGTGGAAATTGTAATAAACAATCATGTCATTGATTTACCTCATTCTGGGAATGAGAGATGTAATTGTAATAATATAACTTTTGTCCTTAGTAACCATGAAGGATCTCATGGTCTTAATGGAAATCTCATGTATGGAATGTATGTGCTTTAATTAGATTAAGTGAATGTTGTTATGTTTCATTTCATGCATGTTGTTTTAATTTGTGAATTAAATTAATCTTTGTTTTGCGACCTTAGGGGATTGTTGGCTTTGTGTTGTTATCATACATGTATTTGTATTTAAAAAAAAAAATTGTAGTGAAATTGTTTGTAGTTTGCAACTTCCCCTAGGGTTGCGTGGCAGGGCATTACAATAAAGCTACTCAGACAAATAGGGAAATAGATAAATGCTAATTTTCCAATATAAATAATAGCTCTCCAAATTCAAACTATACAAAAAATAAAGTAATATGTTAAATGCCAAAATGTGATTGCCCAATGCTGCCAGTTTTAAGCATTCCAACCGAATGCATGAGTATTACTGCCTTGACGCTAGGAACCAATAAAATTAAGACTATACAAAACAATTTATCCAAGTGAGTACTATTAGGTTTTTTATCTTCAATTTCAAACTCCTTTGACTTTAATGCATTTTCTTTGATGGTAGGATATGGAGATTCCTTTTTATTGAGAGTTCGGAACAATATGACAAATCTTTTTGATATACTGTGTTTAGCACATTGCAACAACAAATAAATACAAAGACTGTGGAAGCCTTCTTTTAGAGTTTGGAGTAGAAGTAAACAACATAGGTACCCTTGAATACTTCTTTGTGTTCTCATTCTACTAGAGCATTGTAGAGTTCTGAATGTTGTTTTTAGTTACTTGTTATTCAATATGCTATAAAAGTGAGGTAAAAATATTGAAAAATCATAATGAATTAGAAAGCTCAAGAATCCTTTTTTTTTTGTTTTCCAAATTCCTGATCGTTTCATTTAACAAAATAAAGTTCTTGGCCAGATTCTGCTAAACTAAAACAGATGGAGGAGGAAGTGTGTCTCTGTCAGAAGCAGTTCTTGGGTCATATGAATTGATAGCAAAATTACCAAATACCCTTTTTGCATTATTGTACATATATTTTGCAAAAGTAATCTGATAAAAAATCAATGTTCATAAAAGCTTTTTAACAGATTATTGGAGTTTAAACTGTTACTTGTTTATGCTACATGTCATTGTATTTCATAGCTTATGTTTCCTATGCATTCCTTGTTTCCAATTCCTGGACCTTGTCTATATTTCCACATTGTGAATATATGTCTATGATAGCATTTTGAACTGTTATATCTACCTATAAGCTAATACATAGCTGTTGGGGCTAAATAAGTGTGGGCAATATTATAGAGACAAACTTATTTCAAGTGCCTTAAACTCATTGTCATCTTACAAATAGGTTTGTACTTTTTTTTGTGATATCTACCAGTAGCAAGGGAGCAATGAAGGACCTAGCTAACAATTGCATCTTATGTTTTTATTCTCTTTTGTTTAGACTAAGAATCTCCATTTGTGGTATAATCATATAGTTTCTTTCGCTATAACTTGGAAAATAGGGGCTTGATTGCATTGCACAGTTATAAATTCATTTTTAATACATTATGGTTGTACCTGATCTTATTAAGGTGGCAGAACATGATAAGCAATCCAACAAAAGAATGTGTAATTTAAGTCATTTGCCATATGTAGACAAGTTTTGATGGTAGAAAGGTAGACAACAATAATATAGTGTGGAGTACAGTGGAGGCTTATGCAAAGATGAAAATAGTGAGTTGTTCCGACAATTTGTCAAGACTCTCTAAGTTAATACAGTTAGTCTAGGAATATGTGGGGTATACATATGATGATTGAAAAGAAGCTCTATCTGTAGCAATATAAGACAAAGAGACAAATATTATTTTTTTAATGATTTGTGTTTTTTGATTCAAAGTTTTCTAATATATGTGTTATTATCAGTCATGTATTTGAAAACAATGTTACTCCATATACAACTAAATTTAAGCAAAGGCATAGATTTGAGAACTGACAGCTTTTATCAATACAAAGGGGACGTTTACAGTGACAGAGCAAAAGCTCCTATGCTCATTGAATGAACACCAAGAGACGAGTTACTCAAGGTAAAAAATTGCTACTTTTATTTATTTTGCTTCATTTTATCCCAGAAACACAAGTTGGGTTTCACAATGCATCAAAACACATCTGTGCATACAACTCCCAAAATTATAATTGCAATGGATGACAGTGATAGTGTAATGGATACTAATAGTCAAAACACGGAAAAAACTAGCAAGTCATCTATGGCATTTACAACTTTTGCAATAATTATTACAAGCATAGAGTTCAGTATTAAATAGTTCTATTGTTCATGTCATGGCTTCAACATTCTTCATGTCAAATTGCATTATGTGACAAAGTTAACATGTAAAAACCAAAGTGTCCATTATGAACACTTATTGCATTCCATGAGACCACATTTCTTTGAGGAGTTTTTTTGAACAATTCGCTTCCCTTGTGTATGCTTCCATATTTTGCATATGTGCCTATGAGCACATTAACTATAACAGTTCACAAAATTCCTTTATCCTTTATGCTTTCTTCATAGCAAAAAATCTCAAAGCAATTGCAGACTTTAAGTTTCCAGAACATAGGCTTATAGAACAAAAAAACAACACACAGAAAGTAATAGAGATGCATAGCAAGTGGCTTATCTCTATATTAAATGACCAAAGTACCCTGCCCACGCGTGGCCACCAAGCCATTCCAGCGCGTTCACCTCCAGCCAGATGCCATTTAATGCATTTAATTTGTATTCATGCATTGCACTCGCATTTTCCTGATATTTTAATGCATTAAATCTACATTCATGGATTGCGTACCTCTAGCTGCCAACTTTTACACTATGCCTTTGCTTAAATTTATTTAATCATTTTATGTGTTTGCATTTTCCTGAATTTTTAAAACAAAAAAGATGTATAAAGCTACTCAGATGAATAGAAAAATAGATAAATGCTAATCTTCCAATATTAAAGTTAGCTCTCCAAATTCAAACTATACAAAGAAAAAAGTAATATGTTATATGCTGAAATGTGATTGGCCGATGCTCCCGATTAAAAAGCATTCCGGGAAAATGCATAGGCAAATTAAACATGTGTTCACAGGAAAGAGCTTTTGATTCTGAATCCATATGCATACTTTGATTAGAACTAGTGGCTGAAGGTACATAATTCATTGATGCAAACTCAATGCATTGAATGGCATCTAACTAAAGGGGACACTGTTTGGATTGCTAATTAGTCTTTGAATATATAACAAGGTTCAAGGAGAAAACTCTCATTATCACACACGTTGACATAATTTTGGTTCCAAAGCTCTCTTTATGGGACCGCTTTACAGTAATAAAAAATATACAAACTTTACAGGGCTCACATGCATAAAGTAAAATGGACAAGAGGGTTTCTACATAATTCCTATCAAACACAGATGAAACCTTCTCATTTCAACAAGAAATTCAAATAGATAATACTAAAAGTAGTTTAAAATATCAATTTATAATCAAACTATAAGAATGCCTTAAAGCACTATGAAACCCTACTTGCATCTCGCAATTGTGAACAAAGAAAAAGGTTCATTCTAGAAACTCACTCTGTACTCTTTTCTTGAAAAATTTGCTACAATTGCACAATTTAGGTTTACATTGTTCCAAACTTCTCATTACAGCACAGGTTAATAACACATTGGTTCTAAAGCTCTCTCTATGGCACAACTCTACAACAATTGAAGATATATAGTCTTTACAGAGCTCCCATGCACTCAACAAAATAGACAAAAGGGTTTTTACATAGTCCCTTTCGAACAACATTTCATGCATCCACATTTATTCCATGAGTTTTGTCAAACACTTCACTTGCCTTTTGTATGCTTCCATTTTTGCATATGTGCCTATGAGGACGATAGCTATGGCATTTGACAAAATTCTTCTATTTACATGCATCCATGCATCCTTCCCAGAGATACACATATACATGCATCCATGTCTACTGCAATACATGCATCTATGTATAAATGCACCCATGGATATGTGTATCTATGCAACTTCATATGCAATCCATGAATATTTCCATACATGCATATTTAAGCATTTATGTATCCAACTATGCATGCATCTATCTATCCATGCAACTATGTTTCTATGTATTCTTTTACCTATAGTTGCATCCATGCATATATGTATCTGTGCTTCTATGTGCATATGTATACAGGAATCTATCCATATATGTGTCGATGTATCTATGGATACATCTATTCATAGATACATGTATCTACGCATCTATGGATACCATGATAGATGTCCACATCCATGTATCTATGGATACATGTATCAAGTAGCTCGTTAATGTGAAATGTGCCCAAGAATAATTATACTTATTTCTCTCTTTTAATTGTTATATATTCAAAGACTAATTAGAAATCCAAACAACCTCCTCTTTAGTCACATGCCATTCAATAATTTTGCATCAATGAATTATGTACCTTCAACTATGCTTTCAAAGAATAAGTCGACAGTGTGTTGCTTTAAGCTTTTCCGTTGTCATCAAAGCATAAAGGATAGAGGGATTTTGTTAAAAGTCGTGATTATTGTCCCCATAGGCATAAATGCAAACAATGGGAGCATATAGAAAATAGGTGAACTGTTTGACAAAACTCATCAAAGAAAAACTATTATATATGATTATTTGTTTACATATTCATTCATTTGTAGAAGAAAAAATGGGAAACTAATACAATAGTAAGTAGTTATAACCCGTGAAAAAGAATCAGACCTGGAACAAGAGCAACATCCAAAAAAATGCACTTTAAAGTACCTAATGCACTAGAGAATTTACCATAGCACAATAATTTTCTGCATAACTTGCAATCATTACACACCAAGATCCAACATTACTTCAAGGAATTATGTCAAACAGTTTACATGTTTTTCTTGTGCTTCCATATTTTGTATGCATATTCATGAGAGCATTTCAAACCATAATATCTGTCAAAAATACACGTCTTATCATGCTTAGATGAATGTACATATCCTGTTCTAAAGCTCCTATTTTATTAAAAACACGCAAAATGGTCAGAAAGATTGTGTATCTATGAATGTGAATAGGCAAGATTGATTTAACTAATTTGGAGGATAAAGATGACTAATAATTAACTATGACTAACCACTCAACACAATTAATTCATCAGCCAATTAGCTTGATTGATCGCTGAATTAACTTGTTTTGAAGCTATCATGTTAAGCCAATTAGCTAATACGCCACATACAGTATGACATTTGAGATTTAAATAAGTCTCATGGATGCAATTCTGCTTTCATGTTAAAGCCATGTAAACATTGATGTTTCAATTTCATGGGGTCATTCTATTTACATTTTCCCAAGTTCATTTCATTCCATTATCCAGCACTAATTATTAAATGTTTAAACCAGCTACATGCAAACATAAATCACAATTCATAGCATCCATATACATCTATGCACAAGTACATGTTATCCAACATATTAACACACACATGGTTTTGTAGTGCTAGTTTGTTAACTGCCTTTGATCAACAGCTCAAATGCACACAAGGATAATTCTAATTATTTCTTTGTTTTAATTATTATGTACTTAAAGACTAATCAGCAGCTGCCTAATTATTTAACTATCCTTGTACACATTTGACCCATCAATCATAGTCAATCAATAAATCTGATTCCACCTGTTCTCTAATAGTATTGGCATGCAATTTTCTTGACAAGTTTCCAAAAAGAGCATCAGCCACACACCAATAAGGATTCTCATTTGTAACCTCCCTATCTAGATCATCTTCATTCAATAAGATGTTGTGACATACATTAATTGGATGTATCTCATGATCTTTCTTATCAGGATGCTAACAACCTTGATTTGTATTTGTCCTTGAGTGTATCTGGATGCCATGAATTATGAATTCTACTTGCATGTGGCTTGGCTGTACAAGTAATAGTAAGCGCTACATAATGGTAGAAATCACAACTCATAGCATCCATATACACCTATGCACAAATACATGTTATCCAACACGTTAACACGCACATGGTTTTCTAGTGCTAGTTTGTTAATTGCCTTTGTTTAACACAAGGATAATTGTAATTATATCTTTCTTTTAATTGCTATGTACTTAAAGGCTATTTTGCATCAATGAATTATGTACCTTCAACCACTAGTTTTACTCAAAGTATGCATATGGATTCAGAAACAAACTCTCAAAATAGGAAAGACTATGTTTAAATTATAAAGTGTGATTAGCCACCAAAGACATTGGCTGGATAATAACTGCACTTCTAATGTCATATTATTGCAACAAAGATCTACTTTTGAACCCCAATTGCTTAATTTTTATGAACCATATAGCATATGCCACTCACAATACCCATTTGTAAAGATTGTCCTTGTAACATAAAGCAATGATATGACTACAAGTACAATCAATATAGTGAGAATCTTGAATTAACCCTTTTCTTTGTCTACTCATGCAATTGTAAACAAAGGAGAAGGTTTATTCTAGAAACTCACCCTATACTCTTTTCTTGAAGAATTTGCTACAGTTGCACCGCTACACCACCTCTCTTCTTCCGATCAAAGGCATTGTACCATGTAATAAGCTTTGATTAGTAAATGAAGACCATTTGTTTGTTTTTCTAAAAGAATAGCAATTAAGCTCAAGGAAATGACCAAAATGAAAACAACTCCCAAATTTACAATTGCAACATATAATACTCCTACTGCGATGGATACTAATAGCCAAATCCATTAAAACACTAGCAAGCATTTTTTAGATTCAAGAGACACAAGTATAAATGTAAATTAGATTAACTATACAAACTAATTACCATAGGTTCTTGTACCACAAATCTTCTACCAATGAATTTAACTGCTCTTTTGCACGAAGTCTAAAATTATTTTATCAAGCAATATTACTTAACTGCTCTATGGCAACAATGCAATTTGAATTCTAAAACATATTTGACATAGTTTTTTATAACCCCAAGATACAATTTTCTAACTTCCTAAGCATTCAGTCTAAGTTTTCCAATTACAAAATCTCAAATTGTTGTTTTCTTCGTATGTTTGTTCCTTGAATCTGGTCACCAGGTAAAATGTACACAAGGATAATTGTAATTTTTTCTTTCTCTTAATTACTATGTATTCAAAGACTAATTAACAGCTACCTAATTAATTAGTTATCTAATGATACAAGGATAAATGACAAATATGGAATTGACTACTTTAACATGACTGAAATGTCACATGGACCTATTAGCTGACACACTACATATACTGTGACTTTTGAGTGCTTAATCCATCTACATGCAAGTACAAATCACAACCCATAATGAAAATGTCCACAAGGATATTTATAATTATTTCTTTCTTTTTATTATTATGTATTTAAAGACTAATTAACAGCCACCTAATTAATTAGATATTAGATGAAAGAAGAGTAAATGAGAGCTACCAACTCCATAAAAATGCCAAAGTTAACATGTGAATATCAAGGTGTCCAAATTTAATACTCATTGCATTCCCCGGAAGCCCATTTTCCTGAGGAGTTTTGTAAAACAGTTCACTTGCCTTATAAATGCTTTCGTATTTTACATGTCTACCTATGAGGACAGTAACCACGACATTTGACATAATTTAAATGCTTGCTGGCAGAAAATAGGTTTCTACTGCATTCTTTTCTCTATCTCTGTGCAAATGAAAATTTGTATTCTGCTATGGTAAATTCTCTAGTGCATTAGGTACTTTAAAGCGCAATTTTTTGGATGTTGCTCTTGTTCCAGGTTTGATTCTTTTTGCGGGTTATAACTACCTACTGTTGTATTAGTTTCCCATTTTTTCTTCTACATATGCATGAATATATATACAACTAATCATATATAATAGTTTTTCTTTCACGAGTTTTGTCAAACAGTTCTCCTATTTTTTGTATGCTCCCATTGTTTGCATTTATGCCTACGAGGACTATATCCATGACTTTTAATAAAATCCCTCTATCCTTTATGCTTCGATGACAACAAAAAAGCTCAAAGCAACACACTGTCGACTCATTGTTCGAAAGCTCTCATTATCGCACACGTTGGCATAATTTTCGTTCCAAAGTACTCTTTATGGGACCGCTTTGCAGTAAACCAAAATATACAAACTTTATAGGGCTCACATGCATGAAGTAAAATGGACTAGAGGGTTTCTACATAATTCCTATCAAACGCAGATATTTTTTCTTCTACAAATGCATGAATATATAAACAACTAATCATATATAATAGTTTTTCTTTCACGAGTTTTGTCAAACAGCTCACGTGTTTTCTCTATGCTCCCATTGTTTGCATTTATTCCTACGAGGACAATAACCATGACTTTTAACAAAATCCCTCTATACTTTATGCTTTGATGACAACATAATAGCTCAAAGCAACACACTGTCGACTCATTGTTCGAAAGCTCTCACTATCGCACACGCTGACATAATTTTGGTTCCAAAGCCCTCTTTATGGGACCGCTTTACAGTAAAAAAAAATATACAAACTTTACAGGGCTCACATGCATCAAGTAAAATGGACAACAAGGTTTCTACATAATTCCTATCAAACGCAGATGAAACCTTCACATTTCAACAAGAAATTTGAATAGATAATACTAAAAGTAGTTTAAAATACGAATTTATAGTCAAAGTATACGAATGCCTTAAAGCACTATGAAACCCTCCTTGCATTTCTCGTATCAAATAGACGAAAACAATGGAAAGTTACCTCTTGTGACCTCAAGCAATTCGTCTCTCGTTGTCCAGTGTGTAACTCTGCAACTACAAAATCCCCTGCTCGGCCAACACTATGAAATTATCACCTCAAGTAACTCATTTCTGGGTCTAGACTCTGCAACTATAACATCTCCTACTCAGTCACTACAAACTCTTCCTCAGAACACACACTTACAGAACACAAAAACAACAGACGCAAAGTAATAGAGATGCATAACAAGTGACTTAACTCTATATTAAATGACCAAAGTACCCTGGCCACCAAGCCATTCCAACGCCTTCACCTCGAGCCAGATGCCATTTAATTTGTATTCATGCATTACGTACGTCTACCTGCCAATTTTGTAAACTATATCTTTGCTTAAATTTATTTAATCAATTTATGCGCTCGCATTTTCCTGATATTTTAATGCATTTAATCTGCATTCATGGATTACATACCTCTAGCCGCCAACTTCTAAACTATACCTTTGCTTAAATTTATTTACTCAATTTATGCGTTCGCATTTTCCCGAATTTTTAAAACAATAATGATTTATAAAGCTACTCGGACGAATAGAAAAATAGATAAATGCTAATTTTCCAATATATAAAATAGGTCTCCAAATTCAAACTATACAAAAAATAAGTATATGTTAAATGGTGAAATGTGATTGGCCGATGCTACCCAGGTTAAAACATTCAGGTTGAATGCATAAGTATTCTACTGCCCGTGAGAACTAATAAATAAGTAAAGATTTATTTTGTTTAGTAATCTCATGAAGAATAAATAACATGAATTAATTAAATAATTATGAATTATTTAATCAATAGTCGAATGTGGACCAAGGACATAATTAAATGTCATAATTATGCTAGGACGAAAGTGGTAAAAATGAAGCTTGCAGGCCTAGGTCATTTTTAGGTGTCTACAGATACTTCATCCGAATTAACCAGACCTGTCACCTTCCAAAGAATTCCTAACTAAAACTGCAGAACAAAATTAACTTGTGACTAACACACAGTTTCATTCATTCACAGTGTTGATTTCAACAACAGATTGCAAATCACTATTTAAACAAAACATAAAATCAAACCTCATTCCTTGAAAACTTCACAAATCAAATGATTAACTCAAGACAAACACCATTCTGGAACACAACATGAAGTAAATTAAGATCCGGTTGCTTCTACTGCCCATAAAATAGATAAGCAACATTTACAAATCTGGCACAATCACCAGTGTACAGAAAATCTGTGGCTCCAAATTTTTTCCATTTACACTAAGAAAACTGAAAGATACACTAGTCTATTCTACTGAATATAACTCCTAACTACCAATCCTATTGTACACATTCTGCTCCTACTGGTTCTACTTTTTTTTGTTTTTTTTCTCCT
>VDFB02217545.1:0-11775 GCA_007258455.2 Sequoia sempervirens
TCATGTATCAAAACATTAAGCATGCATTATTCCAACCAATGGAGAAGGAGATTATTACTTTGCTTCATTTTCATTTGCATAAGCATATCATCTTGATGAAATTGAGGAAGAATAACAAGAGAGGGACAGGAAAAATAAAATCAATAAAGAGTTTGAAGGTTTTGTCAAGCAAGTAAGAGAGCTATGGGAACATCCTCATCTAAAAGATTTTGAACTAGACTTTGATATGTACCATTTAGAGAGCTTGGTTTTCATGGAGTTAACCTTGAGAGAGTAGGACTTGGGCAAAAGGAATTTGATATGGCTATTGCTTTCAAAGACTTCAAGCGGGATGTACTCCGAATTGACGTCATTCCTCAATCTTCACTTGATGGCATCAAGGAATGGATGAACTCCATGGTTATCACGGTATTATAAGCGAATGAACTTTAATACTAGCATTATTTTGAAGACTATTACTAGCGAGATTCAAGCACATCAACCATGTAGATACAGATGAATAAATCAAAGATAGTTGCGCAATGAAAGAGTTTGAAAAGGTAGAGAGCTACATTGGTGACTTAGGAGAAAAGTTTGAGCTTTCAAAACCTAAAACCAATTAAGTTTGGGAGATGTGTGGATCAGGCCAGCATTTGGTGGAAGAGGAAGAAATATGACTAGAACTCTGGAGGCCCACCATACTGGATTTTGATATTCAACCATGAGAGCAGAAGAGAGAGTTCATATCATGTATCAAAACATTAAGCATGCATTCTTCTAGCCAATGAAGAAGAAGATGATTACTTTGCTTCATTTTCATTTGCATAACCATATCAAGGCATGGGAACTAAGAAGACCAAGGATGCCAAGTTTTATGTGGAGGTAATGGATGCGGTCCAAACTTTAGAAGGGACAAGAAGGTTGATGTACGATTGGTGTAGGAGCACCATTCAGTAGGTTTTGTTAATCAAGGCAAATAAGGAGTAGAATATCATCAATTTACTAAAACCGGACAGAACTTGTACATTTGAAGGTTTTGAGTCAATAAAAATGGATTTTTCACCCATTCCTCTTTCTGTAGCCTCTATAACTTGAGGAATGGGTCTGCGCTAACATTATTAAGGTGTGAGAATGATGTGTTTGTGTTGGGGAGGTTTAAAAGTGAGATGGGTGTGAAACACATGTGTGTAAACGTGAGTTTTCTTTAAGAAAAAATGGTGGTTTTGAAGAGTTAAATTGTGTTTTTGTGTAGGGCAGCATTATTTTATGATTTTTTGAGCTTGTGTAGGGTATCAAAAACTCTTTTGAGTAATTTATAGGTTGTGGTTAGCTTTGGAAGTATCATTTTCAATAAACCCCTAGGGTTTAGGCTACAATAGAGGGTTTTGTGGTTTACCCATTGTACGGTGGTATAACTGAGGTCTAATTGTGGATTTTGAAGTTTTGATACCTTAGAATTTCTGCCTCAAGATTTGGTAAGGTTTGGATAAGTTTAGAGTATAGATCCTTTGTTCAACTGGATCGATCCCTTAAGGGTCCAAAGGGAAAAATGGCTGCAAAATTCAGCATGAGGTTACTCAGACACCATGATGCTTAGAAACTTCTTGTCTAATCCAATGGGATCATGTTGGGCCCCTCTACAATAACCTCTCTCGGTTTTCGTTATCTCGAAGTGGTTTTCCTGTGGTGTCCAGATTTTAGTTGATGTAAAAAGTGTCAAATAGAAGTAATTAAAAGTTGCCAAGTGGTGCAACTTTCATTTTGCAACTCGTGTATTAAAGCGGACTATTCCAACGTGTCACGAGATAGGCATGTGTTTACACTAGGCATGTCCTTTTTCACCCAAAAGTACGGAATGCGCTCACGAACTTCACGTTCAACCCGGTCGATCCTTAAGGGTCCAAAGGAGGCAAAATGCGCAAGCTTCAACATGAGTTATTTAGACGCATGATGCTTAGAAACTTCTCGTCTGATCCCATGGGATTGTGTTGGGCCCATCTTCAATAACCTCTCTCGGTTTTCATTATCTTGAAGTGGTTTTCCCGTGGTGTCTAGATTTCAGTTGATGGAAAAAGTGTCAAATGGAAGCAGTGAAAAATTGCCAAGTGGTGCAACTTTCATTTTGCAACTCATGTGACCAAACAAACTATTCCAACAAGTCTGAATAGGCATGTTTATGCTAGGCATGGTCCTCTTTCACACCCAAAAATGCGGAATCGCTCCAAACTATGTTCAATCGGATCGATCCCTTAAAGGGTCCAAAGGGAAAATGGTTGCAACTTCAACATGAGGGTTATTAGGACAAGTGATGCTTATAAACTTCGTCTAATCCCGTAGGATAGTGTTGGGGACCATCCTGCAATAACCTCTCGGTTTTGTTATCTCGAGTGGTTTTCCTATGGTGTCCATATTTGATTATTCGAAAAAGTGTCAAATGAAAGTAGTGAAAGTTGCCAGAAGTGGTGCAACTTTAAGTTACTGCCTTTCGTGTGACCAAAGCGGACTATTCAGCATTCAAATAGGCATTTTACATGTAATGGTCCTCTTTAGAGTACCCAAACACACATGGAATAAGCTCTGAACTCGTTTCAACTTTGGTCAATCCCTTAAGGGTCCAAAGGGAAAATGGCTGCAAACTTTAGCGCCAGAGGTTACTGGACACCTTGACGCCCAGAAACTTCGTCTAATCTATGGGATCACGTGGGCCCTATAATAACCTCTCGGTTTACATTATCTCGAGTGGTTTTCCCGTGGTGTCAAAGTTTGATTGATGAAAAAAGTGTCAAATGGAAGTAATTGGAAAGTTGCGAAAGTGGTTTTGGTTTCATTTTGCAACTTCGATGTGACCAAGCGGACTGTTCCAATGCATCGAATAGGCATGTATACACTAGGCATGAGTCCTCTTTCGCCCACCCAAACACCGCAGATAAACTCGAGCTACATTCAACGGATCAATCGGTTAAAGAGGTCAAAGGAAAAATGGCTCCAAACCTCGGCATGAGGTTATTCGGACACCATGATGCTTGGAAACTTCTCGTCTAATCTCATGGGATTGCGTTGGTACCATTTAAAATAATGTCTCTCAGTTTTCGTTATCTCATAGTGGTTTTCCCGTGGTGTCCATGTTTCAGTTGATGGAAAAAGTGTCAAATGGAAGTAGTGAAAAGTTGCCAAGTGGTGCAAATTTCGTTCTGCAACTCGTGTGACCAAACAGACTGTTCCAACGCATCCGAATAGGAATTTTTACAGTAGGAATGGTCCTCTTTCACACCCAAACACATGGAATCGCTCTGAACTACGTTCAACCAGATCAATCCCTTAAGGGTCCAAAGGGAAAAATGAGCAAACTTGACATGAGGTTACCGAGGACAAGTAATGCTTAGAAACTTCTTGTCTCATCCTGTAGGATTATGTTGGAGCCCCTCTACAATAAGCTCTCTCATTTTACATTATCTCAAAGTGGTTTTCGGTGGTATGGAATTTTTTGGTTGATGAAAAAATTAATCCAAATGGAAGTAAGTGGAAGTTCGCGAAGTGGTGCAACTTTTGTTAACAACTTCGTGTGACCAAAGCGAACTATTCCAACACATTCGAATAGGAATTTTTACACTATACATGGTCCTCTTTTGCACCCAAACACACCGAATCGCTTCGAGCTATGTTCAATCGAATCGATCCCTTAAGGGTCCATAGGGAAAAATCGCTGCAAACTTCAGCATGAGGTTACTTGGACACCGTGATGCTTAGAAACTTCTAAATCTAATCTCATACTGGGATTGCATTGGGTCCCTCTGATAACCTCTCGGTTTAGATTTATCACCAGTGGTTTCCGTTAGTGTTCAAATTTTAGTTGATGGAAAAAGTGTCAAATGGAAGTAGTGGAAAGTTGCAAAGTGGTGCAACTTTTGTTCTGCAACTCGTGTGACCAAACAGACTGTTCCAACGAATAGGCATATTCACACTAGGCATGGTCCTCTTTCTCACCCAAACACATTGGTTTGGCCAAAAAATCTTGGAGGGGGGTTCAATTCGTTTTGGGTTCATTGGTACAAAAAACATGTAAAAACAAAATATATATCTATGCAACCTAGAAGCATGAATTAGGATTAGAATATCACATATGATCATCTAAACAAAAAAATCACCATAAACTTGAATGTCATTTAAAACAATAAAATTGGCCAAAAAAAAGTGTTTATAACCTGCAAAAAAATGTGAATAAAATCACACTGATTTTCGTGTGAAAAAAAAACCATCAGACCATAGCTTGTTGCTTACTATTATGCTTTGATAGATTTTTTCCAAGCATCCATATAGCTTATTCAAAAGTAATTTTTTTAGGCTTTTAATATAGCGATGAAGCGGTGTTTGATAAAATGCATTGGTAGACATGTATGAAAAATGTAGTGGCATAGACAAGAAGCGTGATGGTGTTTGAAAACCTCAAAGAAATGTGAATGCCGTGGTGATGGAATGGCTGTAGATGCCATGACAAGAAAATTTCTATCGAAATGTCATGGAATTCCACCACCATTGAGACCACATTTATTTAGACTTTATTCAAACAATTAGCGACCTGTCTATCACTAATATAATAAATTATGCTTTGATAGATTTTTCCAAGAGCATCCATAGCAAAGCATTTTGGAAGCACCTATTGGCTAGAGTTTAGCCATAGGAGCAAGGAGGTGTTGTTTGATAAAATGCTTTGGTAAACATTATGAAAAATGTGAAATTGCCCTAGACAAGGCCATGGTATTTGTTTGAAAAATGCCTCAAAGAAATATGGTCTCATGGTGATGGAATGCCATGGCCAGATGCCATGACAGAAATTTCTATGGATTTTCATGGCATTCCACCCACCGATGAGACAACAACATTTCTTTGGGGCTTTTATTAAATAGTTATTTGCTTTCTGTCTATGCTATGCTATTAAATTATGCTTTGATATATTTTTTTCCAAGCATCCATAACTGTTTAGGCACCTATTTTTAAGTTTTAGCCATGGCGGCAAGAGGTGAACTATTTGATAAATGCTTTGGTAAACATGTATGAAAATGTGGTAGCATAGACAAAGGTATTGAAGCTGATTTGAAAAATGCCTCAAAGAAATGTGGTCTCATAATTTGATGGAATGCTGTGAATGCATGACAGAAAATGAAACATGGATTGTCATGGAATTCCACCACCATTGAGGCCACATTTCTTTGAGGCTTTTATTCAAATAGTTCCCTGCCTTGTCTATGCTATTGCTTATTAAATTATGCTTTGATAGATTTTTTCCAAGCATCCATAGCTTGTTTGGAAGCACCTATTTTAGGCTTTTAGCCATAGGAGCAAGGAGGTGAACTGTTTGATAAAATTCTTTGGTAAAGACGTATGAAAAATGTGGTAGCATAGACAAAGGCGGAGCTGATTTGAAAAATGCCTCAAAGAAATGTGGTCTCATGGTGATGGAATGCATGAAGATGCCATAACAAAGAGAATTGCTATGGATTTTCATGGCATTCCACCACCATTGAGACCACATTTCTTTGAAAACTTTATTATAATAGTTATTTGCCTTATCTATGCTATTAACTAATAAATTAATGCTTTGATAGATTTTTCCAAGCATCAATAGCTTATTTTGAAGCACCTATTTTAGGCTTTTAGCCATAGCAGCAAGGAGGTGAACTGTTTGATAAAATTCTTTGGTAAACATGTATGAAAAATGTGGTAGCATAGACAAGGTAGAGAACTGTTTGAAAAAATGCATCAAAAGAAATGTGGTCTCATGGTGATGGAATGCCATGACAATCCATAACTTGTTTGAGAAAGCACTGTTTAGGCTTTTAGCCATAGCAGCAAGGCAATGAGCTGTTTGATAAAATGCTTTGATAAACATGTATGAAAAATGTGTTAGCATAGACAAGGCAGTGAACTCTTTGAAAAAATGCCTCAAAGAAATGAGGTCTCATGGTGATGGAATTCCATGACAATCAAAAGCATTTCATTGTGTAGATTCCGCTTAAGCCATGAACTCGACTCTTTGAGGCGACCCTCAAGTTCAACCTTACTTATATCCTATGATATTCTTGACCATTAATAGCTTTTGATGGTGCGAAGCATCCATGAAAGCTTGTTCGAAAGCACTTGTTTTAGGCTTTCGATCCTTAGCAACAAGGCCCGTTGAACTATTTGACAAAATGCTTTGGTAGACATATCAAAAATGTGGTAGTATAGACAAGGCAGGTGAATTGTTTGAAAAAATTTCTCAAAGAATGTGTGGTCTCATAGAATGCCATGACAAGCAAAATGAAATTGGGGGTTGCTCCTAGTTATTAGTTATGCAATGTAGGAAGTAGTGCATAAGCTGCTTAGGATGACTTTGTAAAAACTATATATTGTAATTGAAATTTTGTCATCTCTTAGTAGTTATGGATTATGCAATGTGAAGCAATGCTTTGTGAATTTGAAATATGTGCAATGCAATGTAATCAACGATATGAATATAAACTACAAAAATCTATTTTTTACAATTTATTAGTTGAACTCTTTATTTTATTTTCTCTCTATATCTCTATGCTATGGAAATCCTTTTAAAAAAATTTTTAAAAGTTTTTATCTCAGAAATTGTTCTACTTTTTTTTACCTTTTTTTTTTTAAAATCTGATTTTTTTCCGATTTTTTCTAGACTTTTTCCTGATTTTTTCAAAAAATCTTATACTTTTGGTTTGTCAATTTTTTCCCCAAAATATTTTTGTTGCTATGGTATAAACACATATATTTTTGTAATATCAAGGATACTTTTTGAAACTTCCATGCATTGCTAATCTAAAAGGAAAAGTCTTTTGCCTAATCTGTATGCAACCATGCTTTTGACATTGTCAAAAAGAGCAAATATGGACACCATCGATAAAAAAGATTTGTATTAACCAAATAGCCATGTACACATACATCAATATATGTCGATATAAGTATAAGATATAGTTACAAAATAGCCATATAGGCTTTTACTCGAATGCCATATAGGCATACAATGCCAAATATATCACAAGATATGTACAAAGTGCCATGTCTAGGCATACATCAAAGGGCTTTGGAATCAAATTCATTTCTCTCCATCTAGAAATAAATTTTTTCCATTTGTTTAATGCGATCTGATGGTGAATTCTATCTACTCGTTATGTTATTGCTCGAGTGCTCCTGCTTTGCTCCTACTCCTATAGTTTCAGCTCTGGTGAAGTCTTAAAGCATTACAATAAGAGTAAAGACATTAATATATAGAAATTACATTATAAGAAATGATATATTTAACAAAGAATAATCACTTCTTGCCATCTCGCGATCACTCTCATGATGGAAATATTTGCATGTCAATGCTCAGATTATTAACTCAAGCCTGTATAAAACCATCAAATAGGAATTAAACTTCCACAAAATCAATAATGGTTTGATTTTTTCACTAAATTAACATCTACCAACAACAAATGTAAGTTGGAAATTTAGTAATTTGCCTCATGCCTCCTCCATAGAAGCCATGGAGGGATTGTATGGCGGATGGCTTTAATATCCATTGCCCTTGCTTATAGCAACATTTGGAGGTTTTCCCACAACCAACATCTGAAAATAAAACAACAAATTATTCAATCACAAAAAAGTTACAATAGCGAGATCTATGTCATGACTTATAATGTATGAGATCTAATGAACAAAATTTTGAGTACAAGTATTAAGCTATATATTTCTGGTAGGCCTTGGCACTTCGATAGGAAGACCAAGAATGATGAGGAGAAGAACACATACTCCATTTTGAAGGATGGGAAGACTTACAACCTTTCACCTCTCCTAGAAGAAGACAAGGCAAAGCATGAAGGGCCTAGTGTTTTGATGGTGGGTGAGAAGGAGTTCATGAAGACCTTGAATGAAGTAGGAGGAAGAGGATTCTTCCTGATAATGAAGACAAAAAGTGAAGCAAATCTGCCCACAAAGAAGAAGGAAGATACACCAAACGAAGTCCAAGAGTTGTTGGAAAGGTACAAGGACATAACGGTGAATGAATTACCTAGTTCCCTACCTCCCATTAGGGATATAAGCCATCATATTGATTTGATTCCAGGGGTTGCATTTCCTAATAAGGTTGCATACAAGATGACACCTGCTCAAAATGAGGAGATTGCAAGACAAGTGCAAGAGTTGACGGATAAAGGGCTAGTGAGGAAGAGTTTGAGCCCATGTGTTGTTCCTACTATCCTAGAACCAATGAAGGATGGGAATTGGACACTTTACACTAATTCAAGAGCCATTAATAGGATCATGCAATTAGATATAGCTTCCCGATGCCAATAATGGAGGACCTCATGGATTGTCTATCAAGAGCATCTTACTTTTCCAAGATTGATCTAAAGAGCGGGTACCATCAAATAAGGACTAGAGAGGGGGATGAATGGAAGACAACTTTTAAGACTAATGAAGAGCTCTATGATTGGTTGGTGATGCCCTTTGGGTTATAAAATGCCCCTAGTACATTTATCATGCTTATGAATGAGGTATTGAGGACTAACTCAACTGGAAAGTTTATTTGCTTGGATTTGTTTAGATGGAATCTTGTGGCGAGGTCTAAAGAAGAACATTTGAAGCACCTTGACATGGTACTAAGGAGGTTACAAGAGGAGAAGTTGTTGATCAACATGGAAAGTGTAATTCATGAAGGAAGAACTAGTCTACCTTGGTTTTGTCATCTCCAAGGGAATTTTGAAGATGGATCCTTCAAAGGTGCATGCTATTCTTACTCAAGGCCAACACCAAAATCCATGGAGATGTGAGAAGCTTCCATGGACTTGCAAGCTTTTATAGAAAGTTCATCAAGAACTTTAGCCAAATTTGTGCACCAATCTTGGACACCATCAAAGGAGGTAACAAAGGTAAGTTTTATTAGACCAATGAGGCTAATAAAGGGTTTGAATATCTAAAAATGAGAGTAGCACAACAGCCTATAATTGTGCTCCCTGATTTTGATAAAGTTTTTACCATTCAGTGTGATGCTAGCAATCAAGCAATAGGGGCTATTTTGAGCCAAGAAGGCAGACCGGTTGCATTTTATAATGAGAGGATGAATGAAGCAAAGAGGAAGTATTCTTCTTATGATTTGGAATTGTATGCTATGGTCCAAGCCCTCAAAAATTGGAGGCACTACTTGTTACCTAAATAATTTGTTGTTTATACTGATAATCATGCCTTGAGTTCTTTGAATGCATAGTACAAACTCAATCATAGGCACATGAAGTGGGTAGAGTCTTTGCAAGCCTATACTTTCACAATAAAGCATAAGAAGGTCCAAGCAAATAAGGTGGCAGATGCTCTTAGTATAAGGTCACTTGTAGTGCAAGAGATCCAACTCCAAAGCATGGGGGTTGAAGCATTGAAGGATATGTATCATGAAGATTCAAATTTCAAGGAGGTATACAATGTTTGTGAGCAGCATTTGAATTCTTTTCATGGTGAATTCTCTGACTTTTTATTGCAGAATGGTTTTCTCTTCAAAGGAATCCAATTTTGTGTGCGTAAATGCTCAATAAGGGAGAATATCATCAAGGAGAAACACAATGGGAGTCTTGGAGGTCACTTTGGCCTTGACAAGACCTTAGAACAAGTTAGGAGATTTTACTATTGGCCAAAGTTACAGGTGGATGTGAGAAGGTATGTGGAAGGCTGCATAATATGTCAAAGGGCAAAGGGAACTTCATCAAATGCAGGACTCTATCAACCACTGCCCATTCCCAATAGGCCTTCAGAGTGTGTAAGTATCGACTTTGTCTTGGGGTTGGCTAGAACCCAAAAAGGTTTTGATAGTATCTTTGTGGTAGTTGATAGATTTAGTAAGATGGCACATTTTCTTCCTTGCAAATGCACCAATGATGCATCTCATATAGCAGGTCTCTTTTTTAAGGAGGTTGTTAGATACATGGACTACCTTTAAGCATTTTTTTTGAAAGGGATTCTAAATTCATTGGTCACTTTTGGACGACCTTGTGGAAGAACCTCAAGGAAAAAATCTATCCTTTAGTTCAGCATACCATCCACAAATGGATTGACAAACTGAAGTGGTGAATAAATCATTGGGAAACCTCTTAAGATGCCTTACCAAGGAGCATGGACAAGCTTGGGATCTGATTTTACCTCAGGCTGAATTTGCATATAATGACTCCATGAATAGGAGCATTGGTAGAAGCCCTTTTGAGTTAGTCTATGGAATGCACCCTAGAGGGGTCTATGAACTAAGAGATCTACAAGGAGTTGCTAGGAGAAGTGCTCAAGGTGAGGACTTTGTTGTTACAATCAGGGATACTCATCAACAAGTGAAGGAAACCCTTCAAAAGAATGTTGAGAAGTATAAGGAAAAGGCAAATTTAAAGAAGAGGAATGTCCAATTCAAGGTTGGAGACTTAGTGATGGCACACTTGAAGAAGGAGAGATTTCCAAAAGGAAAGTATACCAAACTCATGATGAAGAAGATAGGACCTTGCAAGGTGGTCTACAAGTTTGGCCAAAATGCTTATGAAATAGAGCTACCTCCTGGGGTGGCAATCTCTCCTATCTTCAACATTTTTTACTTGTATCCTTTCAAATCTTCTGTGATATGATTGAGTGCTTGGTTACTATCAAACTAATGATATGATTGATGTTACTAAATTTGTTTAAGGTGTATAAGACAGGTTTGGTGACTTTGATGGTTGGATGGGTGACTATTATGAAGCCCTTTGAGCAAATTGGTGATTAACCACAAGATGATAATCAAGATTTTGTCATAGCAGGAGTTTGTAACCTATAAATAGATTGTTGTTGTCAAAATATGGTGAGTACAATGCTTGATAATGGACTGATAATAGTGAGGTATGGTTTAATTGATTTGTTGCCTTGGTGAATAAATGAAAGGATGAATTGTTCAAGTGTCAATAATCATGTTTATGTTGTTTTTATGGTGGTTGAGAATGATGTGAATCTAATTGATTAAGTCAAAGTTTTCTTTAATATGGTTTTTTCTTTGAATGAATCAATTGGAATACTGATTAGTGGAATGATGAATGATGGCCTATGTAATGGCTAAGAGAATTTGAGTGGATTTCGGTTGAATGAAAAGTAGATTTATGATGAAATTATATTTGATCTTCTCCTGATTCTATTTGGGATTGAAATCCTTTGAAGAAATGATGTTAATGGTGTTTGTTGGATGCTCTACATCAGATGTACCCTGATGATTGAGTGTTTTGATATGATGCTCTGCATCACTAACTGCCTTGTCTATGCTATTGCTTACTATTATGGTTTCATAGATTTTTTCCAAGCATCCATAGTTTGTCATGGTGGTGCACCTTTGCAAGCACATGCCTCCATGTGAAGTAATTGCATCATGTTGCTTATGTTGACTTTCTAAACAACTATATTGTACAGTTGAAATTTTGTCATTTATCAACATCTAGTTATTAGTTATGGAATTTGAAGTACTAATGCTTTGAGTTTGAATGATATGTAATGCAACGTAACCAACAATATGAATATAAACTACATTAATCTATTAAGTAGAATTCATTAGTTAAGTTCTCTTTATTCTATTACCTTCATGTACATTTGAGTGAATCCACTGCACTAGGAGGCATTTGCTTGAAACCACCAATATTAGCCCGTTCAACATCCAAAATCACATGTATTAAAATACCATTCATAAAACAATGCTATTAACATGTAATAAATTTATAATTGTTTACTAGTTACATACCCCTCTGATAGGTGTACTGCATAAATAAGTAGGTGGAG
>VDFB02217546.1:0-16215 GCA_007258455.2 Sequoia sempervirens
GAGATTGTCGTAGAGACTGCTGTGCCTCCAGAAGATAAGAATAGGGATGAGGTGAACATGGAAGATTTTGTCATGGTCAAGGCTAATCTTGGTAGAAATACCAGACATGCAGATTTGAGTCTCTTCAAAGTTGTATCCGAAAACCTTCATGAAAGAGTGCTTAAAGATGGAGAAGACAAGGCAGCCCTCAAGGCTGAAAATCAGCAGCTTAGGCTTTTCATCTCTAACCTTGTTCGTGGTTCTTCACAAACAACCCAGTTGCTGCCCCAGGTCTTGGAGACACCGGCTGATCACCATCAGTTAAGACAGCTGGTCATATGTGGGAAAGAGACTCAGGAATGGATTGAGAGCTTCATTGTCAGAGGAAAGGAGATCTTGGCTCGGATGTTCCAGTTGAGAGAGAATGCTCATAAACTTCGTCAAAGCATCCAAGGATTTGAACAAACATGGGCTGAAGTAAAACCTAGGCATGAGATTATCATTGCTGATTTAGACAGCCTACGGTTCAGCAGTTTCAAAAGAGCATAGAAGACAAATCCTTGCATGGAGAGAACGTCATGTTTTCAAAGTTAAAACCTATGAGAGGATATCTGAAGAATTCATCACCTACAGGCAAAGGGTGGTTGAAGCTCTCCTTTTCATCAGTGAATTTGTCATAGAGATCCCCTCTCAGTACAGTCTTGAAGATGGTTCTTATGTCGGGCTTGAGGAGGTGCAAAATCAGTTCCAAAACGTTGTTCATAGTTGCAGCCCAGTTAGCGGAAGGATAAGTCATATTTCAGTGATGTCAGCAAAGTTCAATAAAGCGGCCAATGAGATTGAAGATTTCCTAAGATCTATTGCAGATGCCGAAGATATTCTTGAAAAGCGGTGTTTTGCTGTTGATGGTATAGATGCACCGAATCGAGACACAATCTCAGACTTCCTAGCGGATGTGATTGAGCTTTAAAGCAGCTTTCTTCTAGAAGCTTTCTTTCCCGCTTTCTTTCTATTCTTGGAATCATCCTTATCCATTGCTAGGGATAGAAAGAAGATAAAGATAATAGTTGGCGTTCCAGCACCTTTTTAGATGTTATCTTCTTTCTAGATTTAGTAATAAAGCTTACTTGTTGAGCAAGCCCTAGATTATGAAAGCAAGGAGATTTTAGGGTT
Source organism: Sequoia sempervirens (assembly GCA_007258455.2). Lineage (NCBI taxonomy): Eukaryota > Viridiplantae > Streptophyta > Pinopsida > Cupressales > Cupressaceae > Sequoia > Sequoia sempervirens. The sequence continues at coordinate 1,153 of VDFB02217546.1, forward strand.
CCCTACTCCTCTGCTTGTCTATAAATAAGAGCCTTTGCTCATTAGTTTTCTTTAACGGTTATTGTGATAGCAAATTGCGAGCCTGTATTGCAGCAAGTTGTTATTCGGTTTTAGGTTCATTTGTATTGTGATAAGCAAATTGTTGAGCCTCTTTAGCCAACAAGGAGTTAGTGAGATTGTTGTTTTCTATTGTGTTAAGAATAAGTTTGCAAGCCTCCTTAGCTGCAATTTCTTATTCAAGGCATGTTAGAAGGGAGTTTTGTTTTAGAGATTTGAGTAATAAAATCATGAGCCTCTTTTACCTTGGTCTAAAATCTCAGATTTCCGTTATCTATGTTATGCTTTCATGATCTTTATTTCAGCTTACAGTGAAGTGTGTAGGTGTTTGTTGAGAGAGAGATTGTTAAAGTATTTTTGTCAGAGAATCTACCTTGTTGATTTCTAACTTCTCTTGCTCTGCTATTACTTGAGAGGTTAGGAACGTCTTTAGTCTAAGTTAGTCGTAGTTGAACTTCTTATCAGAAAATCTCAGCTGCGGCGTTTGTGTTTAAAAAACCTTGTGCTCTAAGTTGATCCAAAAAGATGACAACTTAGTTTTAGTTTACTTTCTTTCTAAACACCATCAGCAAAGAGGGCCCCCTCTAATTTGGCAGTTTATACGTACATAGCTGTCCGTTTTCAAATCCGCATTCGAGAGGTCACCAATTCGCGCTAAGCAGCCTCAACAGCCTGCAGTCGAGGTTTTTATATTATTTTTGTCGTTTCCAGAAATGGCTAAGTCTGGGATGAAAAGAGCAACTTTTCAAAAAGGCGCCCTTGTTTTTCACCCCTCAAACAATGTTTTCTTGGGAAATGTGCCTTTGCAGCTGTTATGCAGAATGAGGTCAGCTCCTCAGTGAACCTGAGATCCGGTCTTGAAAGTTGATAAAACAGAAGTTATGAAGGATTTATTTTTTCCCTTCATACAAAATGCAGAAGTCAAGATTTGACTAAGTCTGAGAAAAAGAGCAGCTTTTGAAAAAGGCGCTTGGATTTTTGAGCCTTCAGATGTCAGTTTTATGGCATACAGTCTCAAGATATCTTTTGATCAGTTTTTACTAAGCTCTGCAATGCACCTGTCAGCCAGTCAATCGGAGAAGTCAGTCAACTGGTGTCAGAGGATGAACAGAGGTCCCAACAGAGGTTTTTAGCTTAAATTTTCATCAAATTTGGCTGTCTGGAATTCGCTTGAGAGTTCAAAGTTGAATTTTCGAAAGTGAGTTGAATGGACGCCTTAACTGGAGTTATGACTGCAGTTAGACTAAATGATTTCTGGGTTGTCATCTTCAGTTCATATGTTGGCATGTGGAGTGATCTTTCAGTTTGCATGTCGAGTTAACTAGTTTGCATGTTCAGTTAACTATCTTGCATGTTGAGTTAACTTGATTGCATGTCCACTTAACTGAAGATTATCAGTAAATGTCAACTGGAGTTCACATGCATGGCGAGTTTGGTTGCAATTGTGAAGTTTTAGTGAAGATGGCGCTTCATTGAGTGTCAACTGAAGTTCAAGAAGGGACGTCATATTATGATGAAGCTTAATTTGTGAAGGTGCATTTGAGTGTTAACTTCAGTTATGAAAAGGGTCGCCATATTTAGTGTTTATTATGATGAAGCATATTTTGTGAAGCTACGCACTTTTCAAGGAATGGCAACTTTAGTTCCAAAAGGGTTGTTATATTTAGATTTTATTGATTAAAGCATGTGAAGTTGGCGCATTCTTGAAGGCCAACTGAAGATTGAAAAGGGTCCCTATTTTTAGTAATGATTATTGCATGAAGATGGCGAATTTCTCATCTCAATCAACATTATTAACTTTAGTTATCTAAAGGGTCGCCTTAGGTTAAATTTGTGAATCCAAAGAAAATGTGAAGGATGGCGAATTGCTAACTGAAGTCAAAATTGCATGATGAGTTGAACTGAAGACTTGAAAGGCAAACCCTAAAGCATGATGATTTATTTAGCATATCTCAGTTCCAGTTAACTAAAATGGGGTCCAATTAGAAGCCAAGCGCCATTTTTTCAAGCTTTAGTGCTTTGTGCGAATTTTCAATGATGAAATTCTATATATTTCAATAATGGCGTCCATTATTTCATCATCTTTTGCTCTGAAGCTTATATTTTTCTTGAGCGACCAGCAAGCTAAAGGTGATTCAGGTGTCCGAATTCAGCGTTCTTCGAAGCAACGAGTTCAGATTGTTCGGAGGAAGAAGATTCTAGACTTTATTTTCACTTTGCATGCAGGTTTTATCAAATTCCAGAGAAGAAGTTGGCAGATTTTTCAGAAGTAGACAAGCAAAACTTTCTATCTTCTGTCTTATTTCTTCTATTTCTCACCTTAGGTACTTTCTTCGCATGTCAGAGAAATTCAACATATATTCAAAATCTGATCATCAGGGTTGGCATATTTCAGTGTTTGCAGCAAGACCCACGTCTTAGATTTTTTCGAGAAAATCGCCCCTTGCCTTCGTTCTGAAGCTCTGTGCCTTTTTCCGAGAATCTCTTTGCATGTGGGCTTGAAACACATTTTTGAAATCTAGCTATACAGGTTTATTCGAATTGATTGTACTGAAACCATGTTCGAAAAAACTTGAAAATTTCTTTAAATTGAGAGGCTATTTTTAGCTTTGTCAGTTTTTGAAGGGATTCTCCAAATATATTCGACTTTACAGTCAAAAGTCATCATTTTCAAAATGAAGTTCAATCTCATTGATTACAAGGTGAAATCGGTTCTTACACATAATTTCATCAAAACGTCAGATACCGACCTGAATCATGTTTATCCAGTGGTCAATCTGAGCAGTTTGGAAGGTGTTAGCAGCAATTCGTTGAGGAATCTTGAGCGTTCCGGGTTGCTGGCAGCGGCATCCATTCCTGTTACTATTTTCGATCTTGAGTTCGTACTTGCTTGCATTAAGCATTATGACTCGTCTTCACGACAAATTAGATCAGCAAACGGGAGGGTTGTTTGCAGTCTCAATCCGAAGGACATAGAGAAATGTTTTGCTATTCCTCCTCGTTCAGATAACTTCACTGTGGTTCTTGAGGCTTGTGAGAAGATATGGAATGCTGATCAGCAACGTTCGCAGAGGAAAGTGGCTCAAAAATGGTTGACAGTTCAGAAAACTAATTTGCCTAAGAAGGTTGGTCACGGTGAATTCAAAGAGGAAGTTGTTGTTTTGATAACTTTACTTAACCGAGTTACCGGTCAATCTGATGCTAGCACTTTCCGTCCATGGATGTTTTACCTGATTACCAGAATTCTTGATGGCACAGAGCATTTTGATTGGGCTATGCTGATTAGTGATTGCTTACATCAGCAAATTACTAACTTTCTCAAGTATCACGAGTTTCATATGATATCCTACTTGGTTTACTTGGTTGCTTTTCAAGGTAGCTACAGGTTTCTTAAAACCAATGGCACTCTCGGTGTTCAGCGTGTTCATGAGTATTATCCTCAGTTGGAGTTTTCTCAATCCGAGCAGGATTTTGTCATGTCCCCTTCTCAGTGACATCTCTCGGAGCACAGGATTATCCTATCATACGACCCTCGTAGGCTGATAGTTTGGATAGAGGGTCATTTTCAAAGCTTGGCTCAGCTTCAGTTGGCAGTTCTTGATCAGTTGGCTTTCGTTCGGGCTCATTTGGACACTTCTTGCAGAAGTTGCTATTTTTAGCAGTTCTTGGCAGTCAGCCTGGGACCCCTGCTATTTTTAGCAGTATGGATTGTTGGTGTTCAGAATCACTTCAATGTTCGTCAGTTTCAGGCGGATCAGGCATCGGATGAGTAATGAGAGAGAAATTAATATTTAATTGAATTAATTAAATATTAATTGTTTGGAGATTATAATATAAAGTTATAATATTTAATTATAACTTAAGTGATTTTGTTAAAGGGGTCGCCCATCATCAGAAAGGGGCCATCTGGCGATTTAATTTATAATTAAATATTTGAGCTGAGACTAGTGAAATATTAAAAGATAAAAAGTTCGAACTTTTAATATTCCCTATTATTAAGGAAATCGCACTTTTCAATGAATAAAGGGTTTTGCCTTGGGAATCGAGCCATTATGTGATTATTGATTTTGGAAATTGATCAAGTTTGGTCTGAGCAAGAAGCTTTAGGGTTTCAGTCTCGAATTCCTTGGGGAACGAGCCATCTCCATTGGAAGCAGTTCAGAGGGTGTGAAATAACACCTGATTTATTGCCAGCACAGAGGTTTCTTCATCCAGAGGAAATCATAGAACTTCACAGATTCATTCAGCATCAGAGATCTTGTCAGGGTTTAACCAGAGCACATATATTCTTCAAGGCGCATCATTTTAGAGGGTTGGGACACTATTTTCAAGAAGTCGTACCTTTGTACTTGTTGTTTCTGACACAGCCGTACCTTGTACAGCAGGCCGTACTTCTCATAAAGGCCGTACTTTCCTTCTAGGAGCAGATCGCTTGCCTATCTTGCAGTCTAACTTCACAGTGGAAGGCGTTTGGCATCTGGGAAGCATTGGATATCATCTGGCTGGGGAAGAGCTTTCATTTAGAAGGCCGTACTGATCTGATTTCTCTCTAAGGCAGCTGAGATCAAGTTTTTCTCCAATATTTCCAATTCATTGTCTTTTCACGTGCATGTCGAAAACCCATCATTGTAATGATTTGAAATGAACAATAAATATGCTGGATCTCTACTTCAATAGCTATTTGCTTAGTTTGCACCTATTTGAAATTATCTAGATTTTATTATCATTTATTAGTAAATTCGCATTGTTCTTTATTTCATGCAAAAACCCAAAAACGTCAAAAACATCAAAAACCTTCAGAAAATCATACAAACAATCAGATACAGAGAAAATGGGGAAACAAGGGTTTCTACAGATTTCCGAGCAGTGAATGATCACTTTTCCATGAGAACCGTGAGAGATCTTGATGACGAGATGCACATTCGCATTTCTACTGAGGCCAAATCAGCGATGGAGACTTGGGAGGATTGGTTTATCCAGTTCCCTACTTTCACGTATATCCGAGTTTATGGATATGTTGGAGAGCCCCTGATGTTACCGAGATACTCTTCAGATAAGCTCATTTTTATGGAGTTCCTCAGACAGATGCAGCATGTCCATTTCTTTCTTCGTAGTCGTCATAAGACTGCGGCTAATTTTCCATTCACATTGGGAATTTTCACATGCGATGCAGCGACAGATGCTAGGTTTATGTCTACTGAGATAGAAAGGTTCAAACTCAAGACTTATACTGAGAGGCGTTCCTATGATCCTCTCGGTCATTATGCAGATCGGTTAGAGCGAAGGATTGCACATGCGCCAGCACTTGAAGACTTCTGGGCTAATTGTGAAGATGAATTCAAGGTTCGTCGTCGTCGCTATTGTAGACTCACTATTGGTCAGCTCTCTGATTACCTGTCAGAAGATGTTGATGGTCTATCGGATGATGATGGAGAAGTTCTACTCAATTCATATGTCAAGGATCAAGTTGCTCGGCAGCCACTTCGCTCACCTGATTGGTATGCCAAGGAGAATATTTCTATTGAAGAGGTTTCCAGATCAGTTATCAAGACTAGTAAGTTGTTCTTGGAGAGCAAACGTACACGGAAGTCAGTTCCTGTAGCAGAGCCGCCAAAGGATTTCTCTTCGTTGCCTTCTACTTCTAGAGCAAGACCCAGAGTCAAGGCCATTATAATACCTCCTGAAGGGGTTAGACTTAGTGGAAACACAGGGAAAAGAGCTACTGGTAAGAGGAAGCAGAAACAAGTTGAAAATGTTCCTGAGGTTCCGGTAGAGACAGTTATTCAGGCCGAGCCTCATGTTTCACCTCCTAGTTCACCTCATGTACAGCCTATTGACATAAGTTCTGAGCCTGAGACACCAATTCAAGCTGGATCGGAGACACCTGAACCACCACAGGTTGATACATCAGGGACAGTCTCTCCGCGAATTGAGAATATTGTTCAGTCTTGTTGGCTCGAGAAGTATTTAGGGAGACAGAGGCGTGAACCTTCATACAACCTTGACTTATCTGAGTTCGGTGAACCTTATCAGAGAAGGTCAAACAAGAAGATCAAGAAACAGGTGCACATTGAGAAGACTCCAGAATCAAAAATTGTTATTGAAGTTGCCGTTCCTCCAGAGGGTAAAAGCTTAGATGAAGTCGAAGTTGGTGACTTTACATTCACTAAGGCTAATCTTGGTAGGACTACACAAGAGACAGATGTATCTCTTCTTAAGATTGTTACCAATAATCTTGAAGAGCGTATCACCAAAGATGGGGAAGATAAGGCATTACTTAAAGCTGAAATTGGTCAACTTCGTCGATACATTTCTGATCTTGTTCATGGGAATTCGAGTAGAACACTAGTTCTTCCTCAGCATACACCTGCAGAACAACAAAAATTGGATCAGTTAGTCAGTCATGGCAGACTTTTGGACAACTGGATTGAAAGTTTAGTTGCTGCTGGTAAAACTCTTCTTGCAGATTTGTATCAGTTGAGGGGTGATGCACATAAACTCCGTCAGGGTGTTCAATCGCTTGAGATTGTAGTTGCAGAGAACTTGGCAAAGGATCGTGTTCTGGTATCTCAGTTATCAGTTGCATATGATGCCTTGGAGATTGTTGAGGATCAAGACAAAGTTTTTACTTGGAGAGAGCAGCACCTTCTCAGGACAAAAATATGTGAGAAGATCTCTATTAAATTGTTTTCACTCAAGGATGATGTGGTTGGAGTACTTGCACTGGTCAGTGGCTTCGTTGTTCAGATTCCGTGTCATTATCTTCTGGAAGATGGCACGTATGTTGAGTTGGACAAAGTTCAAGCAGAGTTCGAGAAGCTGATTCGTGACAGCCTTGAAGGTGAACCTATGGCACCTGAGTTAGAGAATATTTCAGTGATTGCAGCCAGTTTCAGAAAGGCGACTGAAGAATGTAAAGATGGCATGCACATGATCACAGAAAGTGGCAGAGAACTGAAGAAGCAGACTATTGCTTTGAGCAGTGTTAAAGTGCCAGATGATAGAGAGATCGATGAGTTCTTGGTCGAAGTGTTAGACCGAGTTGACATGGAGTGATCTGCCAGTTGGAACCTGCAGTTAATTTCAAGGGTTGAGTCATGAGTAGCAGTTAACTCGACTTTCAGTCTTGAGTTTACTTGCTGATCTAATGCATGCTTATCTCATCCTTGGAATTATCGTCACAGGAGTTAGGGTTAGGGTTTCCAGTTAACTGAAGGTAGTGGCCAGTTAACTTTGCTTTAAATAAGGACGTGCATGCTTGCACATGGTCCATTTTAGGTTATTTGTACCAGTTAACTGATGGTAGCTTTCCAGTTAAGCTGTATAGTTTACTTCATTAGGGTTTGGCGCTTAACTTGCATGCATTGCAAGAGCTGTAGTGAACTCAAGGTGATTTTAGGGTTACCTACACCTTGATGTATATATAAATAAGAGCTTTTGCTCATTTGTAATTAACTTTTGCTTGAGAGAGAAATATATGCTGCACCTACCTTGCCCTCAATATTGCTCTTTTGGTATTTGTTCATGCGTCTTTGCTATTACAGTTAATTGTTATGCCACATAGGGTTTCATGCAATTGTGATAGTGGATTCTTTCCATAGTTTAGATAAATCTGTTTTGTGCATCTTTATCATTACGATCAATTGTTATGCCACATAGGGTTTCATGCAATTGTGATGATAAATCTGTTTCGTGACCTTTTACCGTTATGATCAAGTGTTATGCCACATAGGGTTTCATAAGATTGTGATGATAAATCTGTTTGTGAAGTCTTTTACCGTTATGATCAAGTGTTATGCCAGATAGGGTTTCATAAGATTATCTTGGTAGATTCTTAAATCTGTTTTGTACCTAATAAACTTGTTCAGATTGAGATAATAGTTGCGCCACCTTGCCTTCAAGTAGAGAATCTGAATGCGTTTATCGTCTGATAGTCATAACCTTGCTCCGTTTCCTCATGCTCTGTTTTCTTGAGGAAACTGGATAGAATTTAAGTTATTAAGTTTAGTTGTAGTTAGTGAATCTGCAAAACCAGAGAAAACTCAGCTGCAACGTATTAGTTTTCGAGAAAGCCTTGTACCTCTACAGCTCAAACAAAAAGACAGGATTTAGTTTAGTTTATTTCCATTTGCAAGTACTTTTGTAAAGTACAACAAGGGAGCTTCCCCTCCTAATTTGAAGAGCACTCATTGCGTAGTGTACATAGGCTGTTCGTAGCAACTCTTACTCCAGAGGTGTTAGTTGTTACGCCAACAGTTTTTCTGGCACCCACCGTGGGGCACGAGGCCTTGAAAACTTAATGTCACGGATATGACTATCTGGCGTCCTACTGCTCCAGTATTGCAACCAGCACTAAGTCCGCCTGTTATTCAGCCGAATTTAGTATTCATCGAAGCAGAACAGTCAGATATCATCAGTAGCTTGCGCACTTTTATTTTTGAAAATCATACATCTACCACTCAGTGGAGAAACGCGGCTACAACTCTGGATAAAGAAGAAGAAAAAGCAGATCTTGCAGCAAGTAGACCAGTTTTTCCACCTCCCGCGTGGGATTGAGCATCCTGGCGTACCGAGTTTACATTAGAAGGAGAGGAAATCCTCCTATCCAGCCAGATCCTGTTTTTGAAGAAGCTCCTGATTAGTTTACTGAATCAGAAATTTTTGAAGAAGAATCTCCCACTCCAATTGCAGAGATGGGTGAGCGCATTATTAATAACAATAATGGTGATGGTCAAAACGGTCGTAATGGAAGAAATGCAAGACGTCCAGCTCCTTTGCCTTGGGGCGACAATATTGGACCGTTGGCTTTACCAGGACATCATGAATTGCCCAAGGGATCACGCAAGTTTTTCCCGAGATTTCATGGCGATGGTAGTAAACATCCAGATGAACATTTATCAGCATTCACGGCGGCTTGTTCCGTTTTGCATGTTGGACATGAAGACATCGCCGTTCGTCTTTTCGTGGAGACTCTTGCACAACATGTGAAGAAGCCATCAACTACGCCAGATGTCACCTCGGATTACTAGTACTACCATATGGATTCTTCAAAAACAAAGGATGGATTGAATATGTCACACGAACATTTTTAGCACCAAATGAAGAGTGTACCTCAACATCATCCAACAAGGAGAATAAATCACAACAGGATGATGTGATCGAGCTTAGGGAGCAAGCAGATGAAGATTGTTCCTACATCACGCTAGAACAAGAGGCAATGGGATATATCTAAGCAAGAGGAACCACCCAAGGCAACTGTCAGCATACGAAAGTGAATGAATGTACAAAATTGCAAGTTATTGAAGATCATCAAGAACCAGGAACGGAGGACTTAGCTCAAAGTAGAGATGGTGTGAGAAACCTTCAATGTTCATTCATTCGAGGAGGAGAACGTGAAGAGGGAAGCGATTCCAGTACACTTCAAAAAGGAACGCTCCTTGATGAAAAAGTTCTATCATGCATGAACAAGATGGAAGAAATGACAAGCAACTGAAGGCAAGATGATGTGTTTGACGATCAATGGGCTACCAAGATGGAGGCAGAATATGAAATGCATTTTGCATCAGCACTTGATCCATTATTCACAATCATGGAAGAATTGCTTGACGAAATTGAAACAAATGAAACACTGCCTGATAAAGAGATAGAAAATGAAGAACAATTTAGGCTGGGGCTTGATCCATTGTTAGGGATTCAAAAGGAGCTAGCACATGAAATGATCCAAATTTCCGAATGCCCTCTTGAATCGATTTCCCGCCCCACTCCTCCCAGTTTGGATCATCTCCACGTTTTAGATGCAAGAGGTTTGGTTCACCATCAACTTTGACCTCCTGATGAAGCAATGGACGATAGGCAAGAATTCATGCCAGCGAATGAAGACCACCAAGTTGTATCTTTCCCTACTATTGACTACAAAGAATATCATTTTGATTATGGAGATTTAGGAAAGACAACTTGTTTATGGATCAATCATGGTCCGGATGAGTTACCCCAGTTACTAATCTTTCCTGAAGTTTTCCCTGAGTTTCAGATTTGTCCTTTGAAGGAATATTTTTCTGAGTTTAAAAATAAGTTTGCAAAACTTCGCACTATGACTACTGTAACAGCCTGACCCTTCGGTAAAATTAAAATTTTCATAGTTTATATCCTACAAGTATGTAAACGTGTTAATCATGTCATTGCAATAGAATTTTTCTTTTTCTTTATTGACAAAACATGAACAAATTGCCATATTAATATACAACAAAGATTCCATTTCAATATAATAACTTCACAAGTACATGAAACAAGAATACGTACCTTAACTAACATGGCTCCAATGAGCTTTAGAACAAATAGTAGTAAGAAGGTCCAGGAATCCGTCCTTTCAAATCTTGGTACATCGGCCGCTTGCTGAGGAGGAGAAACATCACTCGGGCGCTTTTCCGCCAACCACGGACTTATAATGCGGTCCCCCGCACGATCATTTTGCAATGAACGGCCCTCCCTTCGAAGAAGAGATTGGTTGGGTAACCTTTAACGACTACCAACTGGACATAGTGCTGTGATCCTACAAAACTAGCTTTCGTGCAATCGGCAATACTCAAACTAGGATGTAATTCGGGATCACGGTGAACTGACAGTGTAGTACAACAACTAAATGGTTCCTTACACTACTTTGGCCAAAGTGTTTACGTTCAATGAAGAACATAGGTCATTTGTCACATACACTAGCTAGGTTCAACTTGACTTGAGGCTATCTTACCCTACGCGTAGGTTGGTCTATCGGGGTAGTCCGTACCCTAGACTTCCTACAACATCTTACTACTGGAATGATGAATCTATTAAACAAGATACTACAACTGACGCCCTAATTCAGGATATACACATCCTAGGGATACAATAACTTGACTAAGTTGTTTGTATCTAGTTGTAGTATATAACTTGCAAATATTCTCGATTCAATCCTAGTAACTATTATCTATACACAAGCATATGCTCCTTATATAGAGCCATTAAATACTACGCAGATTGCTTTCCATTAAGTAATGTAAACCGTACACCAATGACAACAAAAAGCCATGAAAAGACTACATACATGATACTTTTTATATCACAACTTATCACATGTTTAAGAAACTGTTATTCTTTTTAATTCAATCCTAAGTCTACCAGACAATCAAACTCTTTCCTTTCCAGCCATGACTATAATTCAGAGACCTATCAGATTACTCTGGAATATTAGAAAAATATGTAAAGTAAGAATTTAGCATGCCTGATTTAGCTTTCCAGAAGTTTGGAAGGTAGCTCCTTCACTTGCCTTCACTCAGATGGCTTTCAGCTTGATTCTTGAAACAAATACCCAACACAGCAAACTAGCAATTCCTGATTACTCCTCTCTTATTCAGAGATTACTTCAAACTAGCAATTTCAAACTACTGCTCTCTTGTTCAGCGATTACTTCACATTAACAGAATAAACTTAACAATTTCTCAATAGGGCGAACTCTCTCTTTGGCTACAAAATGTTCACAGAAAACTTGACTGTAAATTCGTGTAAATTATGAATGCCAAACACAGGTATTTATATGATTGATGTTTGAACTGATTTCCACCTTTTATGGCGCCAGAACTGCCAGCAAGTTGAGGAATGTTTCAAACTAAAAACGTGTTGCAATAAGGTGAGGGTTTCGACCTCCATTTTTGACAGCAATGAAGCTTATTTCAATTCGAAGTTGTTCAGATTGTTAAAAACGTGACAGCTCATTCTAGCACGTTTTTACAGTTAGGTTATTTGCCAAGTTTTCATTTAAGACTTTTTCCCTGCTCTAATGGCGTCCACATTTCATTCTGTTTGCTAAGCATGAAATATCTCGGCCATTTTCTGACGCCTGGCCCTAGTCGCGCTATTTCTCTGCGCGTTTTTCATTTTCCTCAAACATTTTCACGTTTTTTCTTCCTTATTTCGATTTTGTAAATCTTTAATACTTTAATAAAGTTTTCAAAACAATTATGACGCATTCGCTCAAGCTCATAATTGAAGTTTAATTTTTGAACGTATTCATTTAGAGAAATTCGCGATTTGGAGTATTTAGAGAAATTCGCGATTTTTATTCTCTTCAATGATTTACATTCTTATTTTATAAAAATGTTTAAAATGTTTAGTTTACATTTCATTTGATTTGTAAATTCTTTTATTTTAAATATATTTTATATATTCTATTAAAATATTTATATAATATAGTTTTTGTATAATTATTTAAATTATCAATTTAAATAATATCGTATACATTTTTAAACTATATTATATTGATATTTTAATATAATATTAAATATATAAAAATACTTATCTTTATACCTATACATATATATTCATTTACATTATACGTTTATATACTGTGCCTCAATCAATACTTATATGAAAACATGTAAATGTATATATATGTATTTGTATAAATTCAGAGGCAAGATATCGTTACTATATATAATTCATTCATCACGTTAGCTGTGGGTATGTATACTTGTATATATATTTATATATATTATATGTATAAGTATCCTTAAATACATTTATATTGACACACACGTATGGCATATCCATCTGCTTAATACGTTTGTATCGACATGAATGTACTTATGGGTACTTGTACATATCGTATTCGTATGTATATATGTACAAATACACATATCCACCTCTAACCAGAACTTATTACTTATAAGGTTATACTGGCAAGCATCACTTGTTTACACATTCAGAAGAAGACACGACTCCTAATGATACTAGACAAGCCTACGGATGACTTACCTTTAACCAGAACAATGACTTAGCTTACTCAGTTCTATGGTTTGTGTGTGTATGTCCAGTTGGTATCCATTACTGTTTACCCGACCAAGTTCTTCCCCGAGTGATATCTCTCCTCTGCCTGGAGGTACGAACCTGCTTCCTGCACACCATGTCACGACAATGGGAATCATATGCTCAAAACAAAGCAGAATACATGAAACATTTCAAAAGTTAGATTATTCATAAATCAATAACCTTATATTCTCCTTTATGCAGTATTTCACCAAGAATAACATCAAATGAAACAACATTCATATTGAAAACGAGGTACAAGCATCATTAATTTACCTTCAGAATTCACATTTACTCTATCTAGTAACGGTAAATTGTAACGTCTCAATTTGGGATGTAACAACTACTACTTTGCTATTACTGCACATCCTGAGAAATCATGCTAGGAGTTGTATGTACTTGGGTCTTTTGATTGTTGTTCGCTTAGAGTTTTTGTTTTTGTTTAGATTAGTTATCTTGCTTTCGTAGTTTAGTTTGCTTTCAATAAAGGGGTCCCATTTCTGAGGGAGGTTATTGTGTTGTTTTTGCCACGATCCGACACAATGTTAGTCCATTTCTTGGATAATCATTCAAGAAGTGCTTTAGAATCCAAGGTTCTTCTTTCAAGTTTTATCATTTGGTTAGGATTTGTACTTGACTCGGAAGGGAATCATCTATTGTGTCTTGACAGCAAGTCTCATGATTGCTATATTTTACACACATAATTAATTGCTCTAAGTCATTGAGGTTTCTTAGGAGAAGTCGTGGCAGGTGAATAATCTTAAATCCTACTTAATCACCCTTGTAATTCTCAAACCCATTGGAGGCTTCACTGCTTGCCAGCCAATTGTAGAATTGACGGAAAATCAGTATGAAAAAGAAAAGATAAAAGGTACTAAAAAGAAATATCTAAAAAAGAGCAATGAAAGAAAAAAAAAAGATAAAAGGTACTAAAAAGAAATATCTGAAAAAGAGCAATGAAAGAAATATCAAAGAATTTGGCTTTGGGAATTTGCGAATAACTCCATCGGGGCTATAGACGCCCAGCTGGCAATGGAGCAATATTCGTGAGAATTACAAGATGTTTTTGAAGATAGGATCATTATGCAGCTCGTCACGACGAATTCTAGGAGCTTCAATGGTCTTTTGAGTTGGAATAAACTCATACGCACACACTTGTAATCAAAAGATGAGGTGCCTTGATCCAATTTAGGATTCCTCTTCCCTTTTAAGTGTATCCCCTAGTCAATTGATGGGTTGGAAAGAATTATCCAAAGGTTTTGAGTATGGAATGGATTTTATCTTTGAAATGTTCAGGAACATTTATTTAGGTTGGGGCTAATGTTGTGACCTTTCCACACATCGCCCCATTGCAAATGGGGACCCCCCTAATTTTTGCTTTGTTCAGGTCTTTTGGCTTGGTTTTTAGTTCGTTTGCTATCGTCTCTCTTTTGTTCCGTCTGTCTTTCTGGGGATGTGCCCGTCTTTGGGCTTAGACTTGAGATTTTAGGCTAAGTCTATGAATTAGGGTTTTGCTTTCTTCCGGTCAGTTTGAAGTCAAATCCGTTAGTTTCTAATCATAAAAGAGCTAGGGTAACCACCTTTTGCGGAAAATTTCCACAAACTCATTCCAAGTTAGTTTCCATGAACTTATGTTTAACTCCATCTTTTTGTTCATCCACCAATTAGAGGCTTCACTTGCTAACTGATATGCACCCCACGCTGCCTTGGTTACTTCATCATAATTTCTTATCTCGAAGTATTTTTCCATTTGTACAAGCCAGACTTCGGCTTCATCTCCTCCAACGCTTCCATCAAACTTTGGCGGAAATATTTTCTTCATATCCCTCAACAGCTCGGTGGATACAATCTTCTTTTTCTTCTCAATGGATGGTGTGGGTGATTTCTCTTTATCATGGTTTTGGTTTTCACCTTGCCCATGTGATGCACTTTCTCCATCTAAATTAGTGACAGGTATTTCAACTTCTGGTCTATCCACAGCTTTCGCTCTTTCAAGATTAGTGTTGTGACCTTTTCACACATCGCCCCATTCAAAATGGTGACCCCCTAAATTTTGCTCCATTCTAGTCTTTTGGCTTTGGTTTCTCTCTCTCTCTCTCTCTCTCTCTTCGTCTCTTTTCTATCTGCCTTTCTGGGGATGTCTCTGCCATTGAGCTTAAACATGAATTTTGG
>VDFB02217548.1:0-12185 GCA_007258455.2 Sequoia sempervirens
ATCTGAAGTGTTTTATCTTGTTATCAAACCAGTGAAAATCAAGAAGAATCATTGATTCTTGAGAACATACACTATTTGTTTAGATTCTAGGGTTTTTAAGGACAACCATTCTATTCTTGCTTGCTGTGTTTTCTCTCATTTAATTTAGATAAGATCATCACAAGAAAATCTTCAAAATCAAAACATTTGTGGAATTCTCATGATTCGATTGGGTATCCACCAAGTTTGTCAAGAAATCTCTTGTCAAACGAATCAGAAAACCAAAGAAAACACTTGCATACAAACAACTTCTAAGAAAGCAACGATTTCTATATCAAAGCAGGAAAGTTCTACTCCAACATAGGACTTTTATTCATAGGTATCACGATTTCTCTAGAGGTTATACGGACGATTATGCTGTAGCTCCCTTAGATTCACAGGGATTTTATCAAAGAAGAGCTCTTAGGCAACACCACAATCACAGTCAAAGAATTCGTCCAGAATACATTCCACAACCAGCCATACAATACGATACCAGACCAAGTGAGTTTCATAGGATAAGATAGTTTCTGTCTTAGCACCTCATGGTTCTGTTTTAGCGCGTCAAGTCTCTGTTCCAGCGCGTAGCTCCTCTGTTTTAGCACGCACAGTCTCTGTTTTAGCGCTTTTGGTCACTGTTCCAGCACGTAGCTCCTCTGTTTCAGCGCGTACAGTCTCTGTTTTAGCGCTTTCGGTCACTGTTTCAGCGCGTAGCTCCTCTGTTTCAGCGCGTAGAGTCTCTGTTCCAGTGCTTTCGGTTTCTGTTTTAGTGCGTAGTGTCTCTATTCCAGCGCGTCGAGTCTATGTTCCAGCGCGTAGCTCCTCTGTTTTAGCGCGCCATAAAGTCAGAAATACAGAGAGTTAATAGGACATTTTGTCAGTTTACCCATATCGATAACAAGGTTTTCATCAGTCCAGAACTTTTTTTTTCCACAGTCCAGAACACTTAGGTCACACAAAAGGAAAGCTTTACTCCTACACCTAGATCTAGAAACATCTCGCATAGTGTCATTATCCAAATCTGAGATTTTCTGTCAAAGTTTCCCTATCAAGGATTTTATCATCCTTCCATCACGAAACTAGATAAGACTAAATCAGATTTTAAATCAACAACCTTGACACTTATCCAATCAAAAATACAAGATCAAAAGTCTAGAGTAAAACTTTAAACGTTTGTATGCCTATTTTCACACGAGCAGCATATCAAAAACAACAACAAGAAGAAAATGAAAGAATAGCAGCCATGACTGAAGAAAACCCTTGGGGGCGATATAGCAACACTGATCCTCTCACTAACTCACATGAGAAAGAAATAACTGCAGAGGAAATCGAGAAAGTTCAACAAGACCCTCATTTCCATAAATTTATGGAAAAGATGCTAGAACAAGACATGGAAAAGTATCTTCTATTATTGGCTGACAAAGGTGCTAAGCTTCCTAAAGACTTTGATGTCAATCAACTCAAGGAAACAACCACACCCAAGACAACTAGTGTGGAAAATCCAAATCAAATAGATGCTTTGACAAAACAAATTCAACAGTTACAATTACAATTCCAAAATATCCAACAAGGGCCAACAAAGAGATATTCATTGCAAGACATTTTCCCTTATCCGTTCGATCCAAGCATTAACATGATACCATTTCCACGGTATTGTGAATACCCAACATACAACAAATACAATGGGAGAACCGATCCATTTGATCACGTACGGGAATTTTGAGCCATGAGCATAGAGTTCGCACACGAAGACTCTTACTTACTATGATTATTTCCAAGAAGCTTAGGAAACACTTGCATGGAGTGGTTTTCTAAATTGGAACCCGGGATTCAATCTTTTGAAGAACTGATCAATAGGTTCATAACACACTTCTCGTTCAACATCCAACATGGGGTAACCTTAAAAGAACTCTACAACACCAAACAAGCAAAGGGTGAAAAGTTTCTTTCCTTTCTCCAACGATGGAGAAGGCTATTTGCTAAATATCCTAGAACTATTCCTGAAGAGGAGAAGATAGAGATGTTCATTGATAACTTAGTGGATGACATGAATTACAGATTAGATTTACAATGTCCATCTACATTTGAACAAGTTATCAAAAAGGGGCTCAAAATCGAAGAGGCTCTCATCAAAAGAGGAACAATCAAGCACTTCATTGAAGGTTCAAACAATAACAATTCCTCTAACAACAACAACGAAAAGCCAAGATTTTGGCAAAAGAACAAGAATACTGATACCATGATCGATACACACACATCTAAACCAGTATTCACCTTGATGCCAACCCCTACAAACAAACAAAACAATGGTCTTAATGTCAAACAAAGTGGTGACCAAGGGAATAATCAAAACAGTGGAGAGACAAAAACCCAATCATTCCAACGACCATCCAATAAACAAAAATTCACGTCATTAGGACAATCATTGGAATCGGTCCTCAAAGAAATTTTAGACGAGAAACTCATCCAAGTACAGGAGGCTAGAAATTGGGACCCTCAAGTCAAACCATCATGGTGGAATGACTTACATTACTGTCACTACCATCAAAATAAAAGCCACATGACTAAAAATTGTTGGCAATTAAAACATGTGGTACAAGACCTCATAGATCAAAAGAAAGTATTTGTAGAGGAACACCAAACAAACAAAGATCATACAAAGTTCAAAAATCCTCTACCCAATTATCAAAAGGGAGAATCCTCTTCCACAAACACCAAAGGCAAGAATGTTGGTTATGTTTATGACACAACAATCCTTTGTTTTTCTGCCGGCAAGGAGGATGAGGAGTTATGCAATCAAATCAATTGGAACAATGACATTACATCTACTAATTTGGTACAACATATGGACAAATCTGAAAACCAAATTAACGTAATCACACTCAAATGGAAACAAGAGTACCAACCGGTTAATGCCACAACAAGGGCACAATCCAAAGTTATATTGAAAGGAGCATCGCTATCATCCCCATCTGTGGATCCTCCCTCTAATCAATATGATCTCATCGATCAATTACAGAAAATACCAGCACAAATATCTATCTTGGAACTTTTAAAGATTTCCCCATCACACAAAGAGGTTCTTGAACAAGCTCTTGTATCAACCACAGTACCTAACAATTTGGATGTGTGTCAGTTCCAAGCTATGGTGGGACATCTATCTGCACCTCATTGCCTTTCATTTTCCGAACATGATGATGTGTCACTCACCCATCCACATAATTCCGCTCTTCACATTGAAGTCCTCATTCATAAACACCGTGTAAAGCGTGTCCTGATAGATGGAGGGGCTGGTTTAAACATTTGTACTTTAAAATTGATTAGTGCACTAGGATACTCGGATGAAGCCATTGATACAAGGAGAAAAATCATAATCAAAGCATATGATGAAGAAGAAAAAGATCCTCTAAAGAGGATTGATCATATTACCCATTCAAGTGGACCTATTGTCAAAGGGTAGTTTCCACCCAAGTCTTAAGATAGAGAGTGACATACAACATACTATTGGGATGCCCTTGGATTCATGATATGCAAGCAGTACCTTCCACCTATCATCAATGCCTAAAATTTCCTGTCAATGGACAGGAGGTAACAATCACAGCAGACTATAATGACACCCAAGCTTGTCATGCATTGAAGACATCTCAGGATACATTCATACCTCACAATAGAGAAGTCAGCACATCAGATGGTGAGCAATAGCAAAACTTCATATCAAAGTGGCTTCCAAAACAACAAAAATCACAAGAGATAAGGGTGGCACAATCTAACCCTTCAAATGTCGAAGAACAATTGGCTCCACTCTCACATCGATTCACTAAGGAATTGCAAATAAGTGATGAAGGAATAAGTGAATATGGTGTTGGACACTCATTTCATATATCACAAATGTTACCCTCCTTACAAATGTATGGACATCCATCTACAAACACCCACAATTTAGAACAATCTACAACAGCATTAGATGGCAAATTTGTAAAAGCTGGAAGCTTAGATGAAGAATCGGAGAACTGAATACTAAGGTGAAGCTATAAAGATGAGGCTTCCACTTCCACAGTAACATCATAGAGACAAATCAATATGGAAAAGGAAAAACTATTCTGGAGAAAATGGGATATTCAGGATAGGGACCTCTTGGATTAAGGAAACAAGGCATAACAGAACCAATCTAGCCTCTTGCACTCCAACATAAGGATAAAACGGGACTAGGATATGCAGCAAAACAAGGATCTCTTGATCAAGGGAAACAAAGTGTAACAGAACCAATCCAAGTCCTCGCAATTCAGCGAAATGGCAGAGCTGGGCTAGGATACACAGAAAAAGCAAGAGCCAAAATCACCAATAAAACTGTGGAGCATATTCTTCAAATAAGAGATAACTGCGAAGCAGTTCAAATGAGTATGAGTGGGACAACTTATCAGAGGTTTCCTATGAAGATATTCAGGTTGACATTATAAAAAAGTATACCCCCAATCATGAGGAGGGTCAAAGCTCAAGTTTTAATCCTATTGTCTTTGAAACACAAAACTTCGATGACTCAAGTGAAGATGAACAGACATCGATTGAGATAAATGATGTGGAAGAAAATACCTTTGTAGGCCTCGACATAACCACTAACAATCTAGATGACATTTCCGTCCGAGCTTTCACAATCACTGACCTCAACCCATCTAATGATTTGTTGCCTTTACTACATCCCGAGCTTATCGAATGGGAATCCCAACACCCTATTGATCTCCCTGTCTTTAACAATGATTCCGCCATTATCAACTACCTTTGTTGTGAGGAATCTGATACTTGTTCTACCAATACTTCTTTTTACGATGCTTTTAGGCAGGAGGATGCCAAGCCTTCCAGTTGCAAAAATATGAAAGAAAAAAATGGATCTAATGGTGAAAACCATTCTATGGCAGTATTTGATCCTAAAATAGTAAAAACAAAGAACGCATCCAATGGTGAAAACCTCATTGAGGCACCAAAGGATGGAAGGCTTGACATTCTCCCACAACATTACCATGAAAGATCATCAGTGTTGATAGAACCCACACAGTCTATTAATATTGGCACAGCAGACACAACAAGAATACTACACCTGGCCGCATCCATGACAGATACAGAAAAGCCAGATTTTATTAAATTCTTTGAAGAAAGATGCATCAATTTTGCATGGTCATACTCTAACATGCCGGGTTTAGACACAGATCTCATCATGCATCACTTATCCTTACCAGCTGGCATTAAACCAGTCAAGCAAAAACTGAGAAAGATGCATCCACATGTTGCATTATTAGTAAAAAATGATTTGAAGAAACTACTAGATGCTGGATTTATCAGATCTATTGATTATGCAGAATGGATATCCAACATTGTACCTGTTTCAAAGCCAGATAACACCATTAGAATATGTACTGATTTCCGGGATTTAAATAAAGCCTGTCCAAAGGATGATTTTCCTTTGCCAAACATAGACATGATTGCAGATCTAACAGCTGGCCATCAAATGTTATCACTCATGGATGGATTTTTAGGATACAATCAAATCAAGATAGCTCCTGAAGACCAAGAAAAGACAGCATTTACATGTCCATGGGGCACCTTTTGCTGGAACGTCATGCCTTTTGGGTTAAAGAATGCAGGAGCTACATACCAGCGAGCTATGACAACAATCTTCCACGACATGATGCACACCTTCATGGAGGACTATGTGGACAATATCTTAGCCAAATCTTACACTAGAGAAGGACATCTAGAGATATTGGCCAAAATATTTGACAGGTTGGAAAAATTCAAAGTCAAATTAAATCCTAAGAAATGTGCCTTTGGAGTAACATCAGCAAAACTCCTAGGATACATAGTTTCTACAAAGGGAATTGAAGTGGATCCAGCAAAAGTCAAAGCCATCATGGAAATGCCACCTCCTAAGAATATCAGTACATTAAGATCTCTACAAGGCCGACTACAGTCCATCAGAAGATTCATCTCTCAACTAGCAGATCGGTGTCATCCATTCAACCATATTTTGCATAAAAATGTGTCTTTTAAATGGGATGAATAGTGTGAGAATACTTTCAATCAAATCAAGCATTATTTGATGACACCACCAATCTTGGTGCCACCCAGTGAAGACAAGCCATTGTTGCTATATATCGCAACAACAGATATTTCTTTAGGAGCCTTGCTAGCACAAGAGGATAGAGAAGGGAAGGAACAGGCAATATACTATATCAACAGAACACTCAATGGACATGAAGTAAACTATACCTTCATTGAAAAATCATGCTTAGCAGTAGTATTCGCAACAAAAAAATTGCGACACTATATGCTCACTCACACTATCAAGCTTGTTGCAAAAATTGATCCCCTCAAGTATTTACTAAGCAAGGCAGCTTTAACAGGAAGGTTGGCAAAGTGGGTCATGCTACTCAGTGAGTTTGACATTCAGTATGTCGAAAGGCGAGCTATCAAAGGACAAGTCATCGCCGACCAATTAGCAGAAGCTCCATTATCAGACGGTCATCCTATGACCATGGAATTTCTTGATGCAGATATCCTCAACATTACAACACAACCGTGGCAACTCTACTTCGATGGATCCTACACACAACATGGATCAGGGGCAGGAATTCTATTTGTCACACCTCTTGGGCACACAATTCCATGATCTTACAGGCTTACCTTCCGTTGCACTAACAATGTGGTAGAATATGAAGCTTTGATCCTTGGAATTAAAATGGCTATTGACTGGAAAATCACAGAACTACAGGTGTATGGAGACTCCCAGTTAATCATCTACCAAGTCAACAATGATTACCAAACTAAGGATGACACACTGATTTTATACAAAAGGCTGGTAGATAACCTAAGAAAATACTTCATAGAAATCAAATTTGAGCAGATACCAAGATAAGAGAACAAAGCAGCAGATGCCATGGCCACAATAGCATCTCTTCTACAAATGCCTGAAACGCAAGATCGTTATCGATTTATTGTAGAACAAGTATCAAATCCTGCATACGCAAATCCCAAATCCCAAACCATAAGCCTTTTGGATAATTTAATCTTCCATTTATGGAGACATTTATACTTATCCTGAGGATAATATCTTCACGCGGATCTTTCATGACCAAAGTGCAGCTTCATATGCCAATCGTAAACCTTACCATTATTCAGCACGACAACACCATGAGGGCCTGAAGCGGTTACTCTTTTACGTTGTTTAAAACATAACAAATCCGCTTCCGCTTTACATGAGGTCGATGAAGGAATTTGTGGTACACATTCAAGTGGATTATCTTTAGCCAAGAAACTCCTTCGTTTGGGGTATTACTGGCCACACATGGAGCAAGAATCTTATCAGTTTGTCAAAAGATGTCCAAAATGCTAGATCCATGGCAATCTTATACATGCACCGGCACAGGAGCTACATCCATTTGCAACTACATGGCCTTTACGTCGGTGGGGATTGGGCACGGTGAGGAGGTAACTACATCATCTAATGGACACAAGTTCATTATTACAACAACTGAATATTTTACAAAATGGGTGGGGGCGGTTCCCTTAACCACAATCACTGGGAAGCAAATATCATCTTTCATACTTAATTATCTCATTTGTAGATATGGGATACCCTAGTCAATCATCACAGATAATGGTAGGCCTTTCAAGAACCAAGACGTCCAAGAACTGTGTGAAAAGTTTCACATCCAACATCGCTTTTCAACCCCGTATTACCCTCAAGGTAATGGACAGGCAGAAGCTTCCAACAAAACAATCCTAAAGATTCTCAAGAAGACTGTAAATGAGGTAGGGCGTGATTGGCATGTTCAACTTAACCCTACTCTTTGGGCTTACAGGACTAGCATCAAAACACCAACAGGAGCTACGCCATATGCTCTTGTTTATGGATCAGAAGCAATATTACCTATCGAGGTAGAAATTCCATCCCTTTGAGTTTCACTAAAAGGACTCATTTCTGATGAGGATTATAGGATCTCCTGGGCTTGAAATTAGAGCTACTTGATGAAGCGTCGACAACAAAGGCTGTCAATCATTTGACAACCTATCAACAAGGTCATCTAGGAACTATAATCGAGAGAGGTTAAGCCTAAAGTCTTCGAGATTGAGAACTTGGTCCCTCTGGAAAACACATGCTGAAATCAGGCAGAGAGGGTTTGGAGCCCTGGCCGGGTAGGACCCCTTATGTCCATCATATCAATCTGGCGGATCGAGGGGGAGCACATCTTGGGGCTGTCTACACCGAAGGAGACATGTTGGAGGGAGCCCATGAACAACATTCATCTCGGTGATTCTACGCGAGGATATATAGTCTTACCCGGTCGATAAAGTTGTCTTGATGAAAACCTGGAAAACAGGCGTCATGATGATAGAAAAGAGAGAAAAACAAAAAAAAATATAAAAATAAAAATACAAAAGAAAAGGAAAGAGGACACAATAAAAAATGAAAACCTGGCAAATAGGCGTTACTTGTGATTTTCACCAAACTCCTCTATCTATTAGGTACAGTTTTGTTACGATTGTTTCCTTTTGTATCATTTCCATCTATCATTTGAGATAATCATTATCACTATCCCTATCATAGCAGAGATACCATGTTTTACCTTGGCTTGGGGGCAACATCCTAGTGTTATCTGGTACAAATAGACTTTCAGCTTACATGGAAAGGTAGTCAAACATGACAACATCAAGTGGCAATACATCAAAATCCAAAAACATCAGAAAATCAAAAATCCAAAAACATCAGAAAATCAAAAATCCAAAAACATCAGAAAATCAAAATCCAAAAACATCAGAAAATCAAAATCCAAAAACATCATAAAATCAAAAACACAAAAATAGAGTCTACATCAATCAAAAGTGGAGTTTGTGTCAGTCGAACTACGTGGTCTCTGCGTGTATAACGTAGGTAAGACTAATCTTTGATCAGTCCCCGAGACCCCTAGGATAGGTCTTTAGGATGCATCACATTGGTCAAACATTTGGGAATATCATGCACACATCAGCACACACATTTCAACATTGATGATCTAATCTAAATAATGATTCGAAAATACATTAAGTAGAATTTGAATTGTTACGCTTTTTATTTTATCATTTACTTATCATTTCTTTGGAGCTACTCGATGATGTATTGAACTAGAGAAGCAAGGATGGAGAATGATACCTTTTCTTGTTTGCTGTTTTGTGAGTTAGTCATTATACTTTGTGAATTGTCGTGGGAAGTGCTCTACCAGGTATCATGGATGACATTCCAATTCACTTAAGAAAATGATTAATTCTTGTTTGTTTACGCAAGAAATGCTCAGGTCATCATTGGTCTATCTTATACCATGATGCTTGTGTTCGCTTGCAATATCAAAAATCATGAAAGAAATACTCAGGTCATCATTGGTCTATCTCATATCATTGATGCTTGTATTCACTTTCAACATTTTAAAATAAAGCTTAGTGATGATACAAAGTAGAATAAAATGATTATTGAAATGACACTTAGGTTTGCATTGATAAAATAGGCATTTGCATGGTTAACATAGATTGCATTCATAATAATACATCTAGCGAGAATCTTGGTGAGATTGTAATCAAAGGAAAATCAGATTGTTAGATGGGTTAGTTCAAATAACATAAAAATCCAATGAAATAACGAAGTACAATGGAAATGAAATGAAAATACAAGAAATGATATTACCAAGAGTCTCCATCTTCCATGATTGATCTTCGTTACACCTCCTTACTTGCTGGATAATATTGCCCTCAGATTTGTACTTTGAGCAATCTAAAATGCCTAAGCCCTACAACAAGATTTGAAGGATTTGATATGCCTATGTCTATGTCTAAAGCCAATGTCAATATTAATCAAATGCCTAAAACCTTATGCCAATAATGAAATACTACAATTGCCTATGACAATGAAATGTGAAGCTAAGTAAATGCCTATAGTAATTACGTAAAAATGTCAAGATCTTTAAAAAATGAGAAGGAAATGGCATTTTATAGAAAAGGCCATTTCGAACGGACGAACAAGATAAATCAATGAAGAGACCCTAAAACGAACGATCCAAATTTAACCTGAGAATCCCTAATTAGGGTTAGGGAAAAATCCTTAATCGAACGGTCGGAATAAAATCAGATCGACGGTGGAGAACAAATGAGACAAATTAATTAGATAATGAAGATTTTTGAAAAATCAAGAAGATAAGATTGCCTGATTTGCCAAATTCGAAAAATCAAAAGAGATAAGATGCTTTGATTTGCAAGATTTGAAAAAATCAAAGAGATAAGATTGGTTGAAGATAAGATTTGGAAAATCAAGAATGCACTTGGAATACTTGATTTTTGGAAGATTAATTACTAATTTGAATTAAAATAATTCAAATTATATGGTTCGAGAGATAATAAATAATCTTTTAGGATTATTTATCAAGAATTTGAGTTAATTGACATGACATTTTAAATAATTTAATTTATTTAAAATAAAGAAGAATATTAGTGGCAATTAAATAATTAAATTTAATTATTTAATTTAGAAGATAAAGACAATTAATTAAATAAATTAATCAATTTATTTAATTAAAACGATTAGTGACGTATTAAATAAATACATGCAATTCATTTATTTAATAATCAAAGATAATTAAATGGAGAAGGGAAATTAAATAAATTAAGAAATTTATTTAATTAAAGAAAGACTTAGATAGTTAATGACATATTTAATAAATAAATAGAATTTATTTATTTAATAATCAAGAGGAATGAAAGGACATGAATTAATTAAATAATCATGAATTATTTAATCAATAGTCGAATGTGTACCAATGACATAATTAAATGTCTTAATTATGCTAGGACAAAAGTGGTAAAAATAAAGCTTGCAGGCCTAGGTCATTTTTAGGTGTCTACATTTTGCCCCTCTTTGTCATAATGTCGCTTGTCACATTGTGACAAAGAAAATAAGTCGAAAAATGCCCCAGTGCAAAATAAGATGAGGAAGAATGACGAGGAGGGTTATGGTATGCCCCCTCGAGAGGACAGACAGGTTCCAAGAACATGGGTGTGCTCTTGAAATTGACGAGAAGACTAGAATATGAAGAGACAAAGAAATGTTAGTGCAAAAGATATGGATGATGATATGGATGCAATGCCTATATGAGATGGGCAAGAGAAGATGACATGACTAAAGGAGATGCATGTATGTTCCTAGACCAAATCCTTCAAACCTTACCATAAGACTTTTAATATTTATTGCTCTTAATCATCATTGGGCAGTAAAAATGACACAAATGGACAACAAACACCATGGTATGATCTAGACCAAGGTGTGCAAGGCCATCCACTTGAAAAATAGACAGTCACAGACAAGGAATGTCCTAACTCATACTAAGGGCGAAGTTGCCCCAGTCTTTTTGTCAAGACAATCCACAGACAGCAGTCAAAGAAAATAAAATAGGCCAAGAGACGTCATCGCACCTCTAAATCCTTCATGGGACATCCTCGAGGTAGCTAGTAACATGACCAAAAAGACAAGACAGTAAAAAAATATAAGACAAAATAGCCAAGATAGCCAAAAGATAAGACAAGAAAGACCAGAAAGATTAACAGCCATTTAATTTTGTTTGCCAATGTTCATTTGCCAAAGATTGAATTCTTGTCAGTTTGACAGTTTTGACAATTTAAGATTTTTGCCAATTTGACAGTGTTGACAGTTTGACAGAGCCTATTGTCAGGAAGGACACATCCTGAAAAGGCAAAGGACATTTTGACAAGGTCCAAATCCAAGAAGGACACATCTTGAAGAGGACCAAAGAGTGATGGGATTGACATTGTTTTGACCAATATGTTTTGGCAAGTTGACTGATGTTGACTGTATGATTGATTGGCTTATGTTGTTTGATTTTAACCAATTTTGACATTGACGTTTTGAATGACTGTCTTGTGTCTAAGTTTGACTATGTCTGACTTATTTGACTGATGTGATGATTGTGACAAATGTCATGATTTTATTTGGACCAACCTAAAAGGACTGACCTAATGTCTCAGGGACTCATCGACTGATGGCCTTGCCTACATAGAAAATGCGCAGAGACAACGTAGTTCGACAATGACATGGACTGACTGACATCATTGACTTTGACTCCATGTTTAGGATTTTG
>VDFB02217552.1:0-14894 GCA_007258455.2 Sequoia sempervirens
TTTTCCTTTCAAGTCAGGTCCCCAAGCAAGCACATCAGCCCCTTGGAGAGAATTGCAGACACGACTCGATAAAATCTTAGCAAGCTCTTGACGATCCTCCACTGCACCACCAGGAGGCCAATCCAAGGGGCTCTTCCACCTAGACACAGAAATTTGACCCAAAGATTGTTGAGATTTAAAATCTGCCACATGACTCCAACCAGCCTCCACAAAAATCTGGCACAAATCTTGGAGATGGGGATGAGATGACACAATGGGTGGGTATCCATCCCAAGAATCATACCAGAAAAGAGCATCTCGACCCCCATTACAAATCCAAAAAAGTCCCTGTTTAACCAACTTGGCACCACGTTTAAGGGTACTCCAGATCACAGAGCCTTTCCCCTCCATACTAAACCTTGATACCTCCCTACTTTCTACTGCCCCCAAATATTTGAAGGTCAGAATTTTAGCCCAGCACATATTTTGTTGAGAGCACCAGCGCCAATACAACTTAGCAGCCAAGGCCTGCCCATTCAAATCAGCCCGCCGTAAACCAAGACCCCCCTCTTGCTTTGGCCTACAAACAACATCCCACTTCACAAGACTCCATTTTCTATGAAGAAGATTACCAGCCCACAGAAACTGACGAGACAATTTCTCAAAATCTCTAATAAAACTTGAAGGAGCAGAAAGAACAAAGCATTTATAAATAGGAAGAGCCTGGACCACCGACTTTAAAAGAGTCACTCTACCTACTGAAGAAAGCCACCTGCAAGTCCAATGACTGACCAATCTTTGAAACTTATCAAGAGTCTCTTGCCAAAACCTTTTGGGGAGAGAGCGAACAGCAAGAGGGATTCCAAGATAGGAAAAAGGAAGCGAGCCAATCTGAAACCGAAGGATACCAACAATTCTCCTTTGAATACCCTTAGGAGTGTGGAAGAAATATATGGACTTCCCCTCATTTATGCGTTGCCCAGAAGCTGCCAAGTAACTGTCCAAAACACTACGCCAATTGAGAGCCTCCTCAACCTTAGCCTTGCCCATCAAGGCAATATCATCTACAAATTGCAAATGAGACTAAGGGGGAATATCATCTCCCCAACTCCATCCCTGAAGCAAGCCACTAGCAACCTGAGCACGAATGAGTCTTCCCAGGCCTTCCGCAAGGAGGATGAATAAGTAAGGAGATAGGGGATCTCCCTACCTGAGGCCTCTAGAAGCACCAAACAAACAAGTGGGCTCACCATTGATAAGCACCGAAAAGGAGGAGGAAGTGACACAACTCCTAACCCATTCAATCCAACCCTCAGCAAAGCCAAAAGCTCCAAGGATTTTAAATAGAAAGCTCCATTTAACACAATCATATGCTTTAGCCATGTCCAACTTGATAAACATAGATTTATCTTTTGAGGATTCCATAGAATGGATGGCCTCAGCAACAATAACCACCCCATCCATGATCTGTCTTCCAACAACAAAACCCCCCTGCTCTTCAGAAATTAAGTCATCAAGCCAAGGCTTTAGCCTTTCCGCAATCAACTTAGTAATAATTTTATACACAACATTACATAGTGCTATAGGCCTAAACAAATCCAAGGAGTTAGCTCCCATCTTCTTAGGAATAAGAGCTAAAAATGTAGCATTCAGGGACTTCAACATTTGTTTATGCATAAAGGATTCTTGGACAACCTCTAAAAGGTTCAATTTAACCACTTCCCAGAACTCCTGAAAAAATTCAATGGGGAATCCATTAGGCCTAGGAGCTTTTCCTTTCTTCATCTGGAACACAACCTTCTCAAGCTCTAACAAGGTAATAGGAGCAAGCAATGCTTCATTCATTTCATTAGTCACCAGCTTCGGGATACAATCTAAAATTTTAGCTTCATCCTCCTCCGCAGGAGGCAAATCCTCAGAGAAAAGGGTAGAGAAATACTGAATGCATTCAGTTGAAATAGAGGTTGAAGAGGACAAAGATTCCCCATCAGGCAACAAAATAGAAGAAATAGCATTACCTTGTCTTTGATCCTTAACTGAGTTATGGAAGAAAGCAGTGTTTCGATCCCCAGCCTGGAGCCATTCAATACGAGACTTTTGTTTCCAAAAAATCTCTTCTCTTAACTCCCATTCCTCAAGCTCTTTTGTTGCAACAACCTCTAATAAACTCAGCTCCTCTGAGAGGCCTTGATCTCAAATTTGTTTGGTAATTAGGTCCAAATTATCTCATGCCTTTTGCTTTTCCTGAAATAAATTACCAAAATGCTGCCTATTCCATCTTTTCAATCTGTATTTAACATACTGGAGCCTCTTTGAGAAAGAGTACATGGCAGTGCCATATGCTGGCTTCCCCTGATCCCACCAACTAGGGAGCAAAACATGAATAGATTCATCCCTAAGCCACATGAGTTGGAACTTAAAGGTGTATCTAGCACACCGTTGAGGCACATCAACCACTAGCTTAATAGGCCAATGATCAGAACCACGACCATCCAAAATTTCAGAGCTTATCAACCACCTATCCCCCACCCAAAAACTAGACACCAAAAATCTATCCAGTCTTTCAGAAATAGAGGCATCACCAATTCTCCTATTATTCCAAGTAAAAAGACCATTGCCAGGCTTGATATCCACAAGATTCAAAGCAGAGATATTGTCCTGGAGCAATAAAGCAGAAGCCTCCAACCTTGCAATACCACCTTGTTTCTCAGCAAGCTCCGTGATAGCATTAAAATCACCTCCAATAATCCAAGGATGGTAGGGAAATAAGCTGCGAACTAGATGAATGTTGGACCACAAAAGTTGCTTGCCCTGCAACTCCACAGGCGCATACACATTGGAGAAGAGAGCAATTTCCCCTGACATAAAACAAGAGGCCACCATGGAAAGGGAGGACCTAAAAGACCCCCACCAGAGGGGGAAAATCTTACGTGGGTTCCATAAGCATGCCACCCCGCCAGAAGACCCTTGAGCACCAATGCATTGGCATCCACCATTCCCCCATAACTTAGGAACTAAATCCATCATACCCTCCACAGAGAGCTTAGTCTCCTACAAAAAAAGAACATCAGGCGAATGACACCTAATCAAATCCCGAACAACTTTTTGTCTAGGGCCACTGTTCAAGCCCCTTACATTCCAAGAGAGAACTATCATTTCGAGGGGCATGAAAAATGTGAATCCAGAGTCTTGACTGACCTCGACTCCACCAAAGTCTCCCCTATCATCTTAATCTTTTCCTCATCCTTCTTCCTTCCTAGCTTAGAAATTTTCTCTGGCCCCCCCTTCTTGAGAACTTTTTGCAGAACACCCAACTGAGAGGACGCCTTAATATTCTTCTTACCCACCTCTGGACCAACTTTCTGCAAGAGGTGAACCTTATCCACACTATCTTTCACTACCTCAGCACTACCACCCAACTCATCCTGAACCCCCATTTGACAATCTATCCCTAGAGCCAAAGTCCCATCGTGGCCAGACCTGTCACCCTCGAGGTTGAGTGTGCAGGCCGGGGATCTTTCCGGAGCCCTCATCCCTAGCCGCTCCCAAACCCCCTCCCTGTGGGGGCAAGCATTTACCTCAACAGGGGCCATGTTGATCGGCATCCAGAGTCCATGATCACAGATCCCGAAATCACGGGGACACCTCTTGTTGACTAAAATCCTCCAACCTCAAACCTAGCCAAGAGGTGTCCTCACGTCCAGCACCCCTTGACCGTTATTTACATTTTGTATCTACTTGGGGAATGAAACCATCTTGGAACCCTGAATGGGGTCCTTGCCCTTATCCACCCTAGGTGGATTAGCCGAAGGTTGAGAAGATTGAGCCTCCAAAGGCTTGGCCTTTGGACATCTGCGCAGGAGGTGACCATACTCATGACAGAAACGACAACGAAAGGGAAGTGTTTCATAATCCAACTGTTGCACCCATGAATAATCTCCTGCACTCACTTCTAAAGAGTCTGGCAATGGCTTACTTAAATCAATTTCTACACAGAACCAGACAAAAGTCATTACCTTTTTGAATTGCATTTGCTGAGACGAACCCACAGGTTTCCCCAGCTTCGAGGCTAATAGGTACAACACATCCTCTCGCCAGCATTCCATAGGGAGCCTTGGAAGACGAACCCAAACCGGAACCCGATTTGGAAGTTCCTCCACCGGGTTGAATCCAGCATGCCATGGCTTAATGAATAAGCCCACCTGGTTATAAAAATATGGTCCCCCTTCAAAAATCCTATTCCAATCAGCCAAGCAGTCAAATGTAACCATGAAGTAGTTATTTGCCAGGAGGCGGATCTCCATCTCTCCCTCAGGCATCCATGTCTTTTGAGCCCACATATCCAAGAATTGCAAAGAAATTTTCAAACCTAAGAATTTGCAATAAAGAGAATGCCATGCATAATAATCAATGTCTTCAGCCAACATCTCCATTGGAATGACTACATTCGACCTCTCTTTACACCGTTCGAGACACCCATTAATCTTCAGAATTCTAGGCCCCCCTGCTGAGCCCATCTCGACTTTCTCAGGTTCCACCGAAAAAAGATTATTATCAAAAATCTTTGAACCCTGTGGAGAGGGTTTCAAACCAAAAGCAGAGTGGAAGTCCATATTGGGACAAACCCTAGAAGATTCTCCAATATCCATCAAAGAGTACACAACGTAAAATGAGCAAGCAAGGCCAAAATCAAAACCAAGAGCCCTTCAATGAAGGCACACACCACTAGACACCAAGATCACAACCCCACAACCCTAGAATACACACTTGCTTCAAAATAAAAGAACCTCCCCCCGAATAGCATAAAAAACCCACCCCAAAACATAAGAAGAAGCGAGCAGATCCATTCTCCAACTACACATGCAACCACCAAAGACCACATAAATTCGAGCCTAGATAGCTTCTGACCTCATGCAGTAGCTCGCGAGCCCATTCCCTTCCTTAGCATTTCAGAAAAGGGCGTAAACTCATAAATATTTTTATTCTATTATTCATGTATTATTTTTTGATAGGCAAGTACTACCAGAGGGTGCAACTCCCATTTATATTATATTCTATTATTCATGTATTGAATCCATAGGGAGACCCACATTAATTGAACCACATATACGATATTAATCCAAAGGTCCACACTTTTTTAATATTCCATATAGTTAAGTTTTCTCTATTTAACTAATAAACTATGTTATATTTTGAATGATAGATCCTCCAAAAATTCACACAATACCTATTTCTTTAAAATACACAACATAGTAAAATGGATTTGTAATGTGACTTTGAAAAGTTACACAATTATATTGAATATAATACAATGTGTAGGAATGTGCTTTCCTCCAGAAAAAAATAGAGGATGGTTTGTAGATAAGGTGTTGATACATTCAAATATTTATACCAAAAAGTGAATACATGAACTATAATCTAGGTTAGTTTTTCTTACAAGAAAAATATATTATGGTCATTGTATTTAAAAGACCAGTGTTATTTAAATACCCAAACATAGGAGATAAAAGGTATGTGCCTACTAGAGGCGATGATTGAACAAATACATAGTCATTACATAGTAAAATTATGGATCAGCTAGGTGGCAACAGACATACTATAATTAAGTATGTTGTAAAGTATAAAGTTTAGAAGAGTTTAGAAAAACATCATCAAATATGTGGCTTAAAACATTGAAAACCCTAATGAATTAGCATCAAGATAAGAGACTTCATATCAAAATCATCATCAAAAGAGACATTGGAGCATAAAAAATATTTCAAATGTTATTAGAGTTACTATCAAAAGAAAGCAATAGATTATTTGTCACATTGAAGTTTCATGAGAGGTGTATAAGATAGCAACAAAAAATGATAAACATGACGATGAAAGCCATGTAAAATATTTCATTAAAGGATATTTGGATGGATAATTTTAGGCAATGGAAAATATTTCACTTAAAGATGCAACTAAGTCTTGGATATGTAATTTGAAGTGAATAAGAGATCTAACAAATATGAGGTAACAATTATGATAGTTATTGTTAGAGTATTTCTAATATCACTTGACATTCTTATGTGTTAATTAGAAAATTGTTTCTTGTTTTGGTCAAATTTATTACTTTACAAGTCATTTCATAATATACAAAGATATATTAGACTTGATGGCACTTTAATTACATCAAATTGTGAGCCACTTAATTGTATTCAATGGTATTTGGAACAAAGGATTATTTCAAATGATAGTAAAAATCATAATGATTCTAAAGATGAAAACATTTTAGCTATCAAATGAAATGCAATGCAATGAGAGCATATGATAATCTTAATACTACATCATTGATAAATAATGGATGTGACAAAAATAAATATACTGGGTAGAAGAGATATTGATAAACAAACTTTATGACTTGAGTAATAAGTATCATGGATACAATAAAACAAATAAAATTAGAACATTCATCAACACCATGAAAGACAATGAGTTACTGATTATTGATGACACAATATCAAATATACTACATGGAACCTTAGGTGCAAAGAAAAAATAAGCATATCTAATTGGTAACATTCATCAATCTCTTCAAGATTCATCAACACCACAATATTACCCCTATTATTTCTTGCACCAATTAAAGTTGCAACTTTAAGTATTGATGCAACAATAATTCATTTAACACCAAGAATTTCACTTTTAAATTGTGTTGAATTAGAAGGAATAAGACTCACAAGTTTTCAAGAAGATACCCAACATATAAAATACACATTGATTAATGAAACAAGCTTCATTGGATTTTTTTTTTTACAAAATATCTAGATTTATGACTTTGCCAAGTTTTTCCTACATGAACAAACTTGAGTTTTGGAGGAAGATCAATCATTTTGGTAGCACATTTAGGTGTTTCCTATTAGCAATAAGTCACTATATGATAGTAACAAATATGCAAGCTTACTATAGGAAGAATTTAAAATAGTTATTACTTTGGATAAGGAATTTAGAAAGGAAGGAGAAAGTGAGGACAAACCAACATTTCGTAAACTAATCACAAATATTAGAGATGTACATTTAAGAATTGATGATTAAGAATTATTGATGTTAACTTATTAATTGCTAAGGATGCATAGATCATGCTAAGCTCTAATTCATGGATAGAATTAGGTCTTACAAATGAAGCTTTAAGTTATATTTGAAATATAAATTACAAAGTTGGAAGTACCTCGCAAGTACCAAAATATGTTTTGGTAGAATTTGACAATTACTTTAGAATACTATTCAAAGATACATGTCCAAATATGAGTTCAATTACACCAATACAAATGGGACATGAATGCCAACCACCTTTACAATTATCTTGAGCACTAACAACACTCAAATCACAATGATTGACTCTTCCCAAAGCAACAATTAATACGAGACAAAAACAAAGGGCAAGGCTAACAATTTTGGCTATATATCACGTGTTAAATTATTAGATGGAATAAGAATTTTTCTACCATTTTTATATGACTACTATGAATAATTAAAAACAAGAAAACAATTATTAAAAAGGAAAGCTAAGGAAAAAAGACTTAATTCTTTGCAACAACAATTTTATATATTTGATGTACATATTCACCTATAATTCTTCTATCAAACACTTATTACATTTTAATGTGACATACATTTTAGTTTTGGATAAAAATATGAAACATATCATGACCGTCTTTTACTATTTTGTGTATTACACATTAAAATTAATATAAAATGCTTCAATAATGTTCAATAAATATTAGTTTAATTTTTATATTATATCAACCTTTAGATACCTGACAATCATAAATATTAGATTATTTTTTATATTGGTGAACAATTGTCATACGTAATTGCCATGTATAAAGGATTTTTAATATTGATTAAGAGATTGAATAAAAGAGTGGAAATAGGAAGTTTGATTCTTTACAAATTTACTTATAAATAATGTTAAAGAATTATGGAAAATAGATAATAAACATTATAAATAGAGAGATTCTCATACTTAATAATTTTCTATTATAAAATTAAAATTGATTTAAATATCATAAAAATCTAAGAATAATATAATAAAATAAATACAATATAAATAATTCAAATTCAATAAATTTTGTACATAAATTTATATAAACGTTCTGATGCCAAGCAGATATTTTTAGTTCACACTTACGTTGGTAGAATACTAACTCATTCACGGAATGCATTTAGCAGCGGCGATGACGATCACATTTAGCCATTTAGCTTATATTACTTATTTTTTGTATAGTTTGAATTTGGAGCTATTTTATATATTGGAAAATTAGTATCTATTTTTCTATTAAAATTAGAGTAGCTTTATAAATCATTTTCATTTAAAATTAGGAAAATCGCGAGCATAAATTGATTAAGTAGAAATTTAAGCAAAGGCATAGTTTAAAAGTTGGCGGCTAGAGGTACGTAATCCATGAATGCAGATTAAATGCATTAAAATATCAGGAAACTGCGAGCGCATAAATTGATTAATTAAAATTAAGCAAAGGCATAGTTTATCAAACTGGCGGGTAGACGTATGTAATGCATGAATATAAATTAAATGCATTGAATGGTATTTGGCTCAAGGTGAAGGTGCTGGAATGGCTTGGAGGCCACGCGTGGCCAGGGTACTTTGGTCATTTAATATAGAGTTAAGTTACTTGCTATGCATTTCTATTACTTTGTGTGTGTTGTTTTTGTCTTCTGTGAGCGCCTGTTCTGAGGGAGAGTTTTAGCGACTGAGCAGGAGATGTTATAGTTGTAGAGTCCAGACCCAGAAACGAGTTATTTGAGGTGATAATTTGGTAATTTTTAGAGTTTTGTTACATTAAAGTGCATAAAGAAGCTATATTTCATAGTGGTCTATTGTGTGGCCGAGCAAGGTATTTTGTAGTTGCAGAGTTGCACGCTATACAGTGAGAGACGAATTGCTTGAGGTCAGAAAAGGTAACTTTTCATTTTGTTTTATCTATTATTTCATACAAGAAATGCAAGTGGGTTTCATGAATTAGCTTTAAGAATTTGTATACTTTTGATTATAAGTGGAATTTATTTTAAACTATTTTTTAGTATTGTTTATTGAATTTCTTGCTGAAATGTGAAGGTTTCATCTGCGTTGCTAGGAATTATGTAGAAATCCTCTTGTCCATTTACTTCATGCATGTGAGCCACAAAGTTTGTATATTTTTATTAACAAAGCGGTCCATAAGAAGACTTTGAACCAAAATTATGTTAGGTAACGATAATGGGGCCAGCTGACCAATGGTGGCAATGTGTTGCTGAGCTTTAGTTGTCATCAAGCATAAAGGATAGGGAGTTACATTTAAAAGTAAATTGGTTGTTGTTGTCCTCGTAGGCATAAATTCATATATTAAACTACTTTTAGTATTATCTATTCGAATTTCTTGTTGAAATACGAAGGTTTCATCTACGTTTGATAGGTATTATGTAGAAATCCTCTTGTTCATTTTACTTCATGCATGTGAGCCCTGTAGAATTTGTATTTTTTTGATTGCTGCAAAGTGGTCCCATAAAGAGGGCTTTGGAACCAAATTTATGTCAACGTGTGCGATAATGAGAGCTTTTCAACAATGAGTCGACAGTGTGTTGTTTTGAGCTTTTCCATTGTCATGAAAGCATAAAGGATAGAGGGATTCTATAAAAGTCGTGGTTGTTGTCCTCGTAGGAATAAATGCAAACAATCGGAGCATAAAGAATGCAGTAGAAACCTTTTTCCTGTCGGCAAGCATAAAAATTCTGTCAGATGTCGTCGTTACTATTTTTGTATCTTGGGGTTATAAAAAACTATGTCAAAAATGTTGTGCAATCCAAATTATAATGTTGCCATAGAGTAGTTAAGTAATATTGCTTGATAGAATAGTTTTAGGCTTCATGCAAAAGAGCAGGAAAATTCATTGCTAGAAGATTTGTGGTCCAAGAACCTGTGGCAATTAGTTTGTGTAGTTAATCTGATCTACATTTATACTTGTGTCTCTTGAATCTAGAAAAATGCTTGCTAGTGTTTTAATGGTTTTGGCTATTAGTATCCATCGCAGTAGGAGTACTATATATTGCTATTCTTTTAGAAAAACAAACACATGGTTTTTTTTTTCTAATCAAAGCTTTTTACATGGTGCAATGCTTTTGGTTGGAAGAAAAGAGGTCGTGTAGCAGCCCGGCTATGGAAAATTCTTCAAGCAAGCAGTACAAGGTGAGTTTCTAGAATGAACCTTCTCCTTTGTTTACAATTGCATATAGTAGACAGAGAAAAAGGTTAATTCAAGATTCTCACTATATTGATTGTACTTGTAATCATATCGTTGCTTTTTGTTACAAGGACAATCTTTGCAAATGGGTATTGTGAGTGGCATATGCTATATGGTTCATAAAAATTAAGCAGTTGGGGTTCAAAAGTAGATCTTCGTTGCAGTGGCATGACCTCAGAAATGCAATAATTATCCAATCAATTTTTTGGGTGGCTGATTGCACTTTATAATTTAAACCTACCCTTTTTAATTTTGAGAGTTTGATTATGAATCCATATGCATACTTTGATTAAAACTACTGGCTGAAGGTGCATAATTCATTGATGCAAAATCAATGCATTTAATGGCATCTGACTATCGAGGCGAGGCTGTTTGGATTGCTAATTAGTCTTTGAATATATAACAATTAAAAGAGATAAATAAGTATAATTATCCTTGGCCACATTTCACATTTTGACCTTTAAATCAAAGTCAATTAACAAAGTAGCAGTTAGACCTAAAGAAGGTTCAAGGACTATGCTGGTAGAAAAACATATTTTGGACAATGCCTAGACAATTTGTTGAAATTGCTTTACAAACTTTGAAGCAAATGCATTTTCCCTTTTGTTTGCTTTCATTGTACATCTTAAATGGAAGTTGGGTTTCGCATTGTTGCAATGCATTTGGATACTTTGATTGTAAAATCATAGTTTAGATCATTTTAAGTGTTATCGATTCATATCTTTCCTTGAAATACCAAGGATTCATCTGAATCTTGGAGGCAATGTACAACTGTCTATAATTATCCTTGGCCACATTTCACATTTTGACCTTTCAATCAAAGTCAATTAACAAAGTAGCAGTTAGACCTAAAGAAGGTTGAAGGACTATGCTGATAGAAAACGATATTTTGGACAATGGCTAGACAACCTATTGAAATTGCTCTACAAACTTTAAAGCAAATGCATTTTCCCTTATGTTTACTTTCATTGTACATCTTAAATGGAACTTGGGTTTCGCATTGTTGCAATGCATTTGGATACTTTGATTATAAAATCATAGTTTAGATCATTTTAAGTGTTATTGATTCAAATCTTTCCTTGAAATACGAAGGATTCATCTGAGTCTTGTAGGCAATGTACAACTGTCCTATAAAGAGAGCTATGGAACCAATGAGCTATCATAAAGGATAGAGGAACATTGTCAAATATTGTGGTTATTGTCCTCATAGGCACACATGCAAAATATGGAAGCATATAGAAAGCAAGTTAACTCTTTAATAATCCCATGAAACATAGTCTTTGTATGCATCCATGCATACAGGTTTGCATGTATATATGTGTGCATGTAATTATGTATATATGAATGCATGTATCTATGTTGCCATGTATGTATGTGTGTATATAATAGATTACTATTGCATTTGCTTTAAATGTTTTTTTGTGGATGGCCCCAGCTACCCATCCAGTCATATTGTGGTTGTTGTACATATTGCTTTTTAAGATATATGAACTCAATTTTGTGAGTTATATTTCATATTGGTGAATTGGCATTTATCTGTTTTTGGAACCCATGGGAGTGGCTTTTTGAATCATGATTGTTTTAAAATGCTTGTGAAAATGCAAATGCATAGGTTCATTGATGGCTATGTGCTTTCATGCATATATGCATATTTATAGGATTCATTGCTATCAGGTAAAGGCCACATAAATATTAATTCCCCAAGCCCATGTAGTCATTTCAATATGTGCATATATTAAGGGATCTATTGATACATGGATATGTGCATCCACGGATACATGAACGCATATATAGATGTAAGTGTGTGATCATGTATGTATGTATACGTGTATATATGTGTACATCCATGCATGTATCTATGCATCTGTGCATTGAAGCATGTGTGTAGCTATGTGTCTATGAATACATTTCATCCAGTAATCAATGTCAATTAATAGAATAGCACTTGTACCTAGAGAATGTTCAAGGATTGTGCCGATAGAAAACCATATGCATATCAATATGTTAGAGAGCATGTATCTATGCATGGGTGTGTATAGATGCTAATTGTTCTGAATTTTGGTTGCATGTGATTGCATTGAACAATTAAGAATAAGTGCTAGATAATTGAAGTAAAATGACCCCATTCAGTTAGCAGATCAATTTTTCTCAGCCCTTTACATGTTAACTGAGAGTTTTGAAGCTTTTGCTATTCATTGATAGTATTTGAAGCTTAAATGTCATAGTATATGTAGCATTTTACCCAATAGCTCTAT
The DNA here is from genome assembly GCA_007258455.2 of Sequoia sempervirens. Classification (NCBI taxonomy): domain Eukaryota; kingdom Viridiplantae; phylum Streptophyta; class Pinopsida; order Cupressales; family Cupressaceae; genus Sequoia; species Sequoia sempervirens. Next base: position 12,500 of record VDFB02217552.1, read on the forward strand.
CATTCATGATGATTTAGGCAAGTTCATATCTCCTCATTCATCCTTGTATTGTCTCATATCTAAATAATTAGGCAACTGCTAATTAGCCTTTAAGTACATAGCAATTCAAAGAAAGAAATAATTGCAATTAGCCTTGTGTACATTTGAACTATTAATCAAAGGAAATTAACAAACTAGCCCTAGAAAACCATGTGCGTGTTAATGTGTTGAATAACATGTATTTGTGCATGGGTGTATATGGATGCTATGAGTTGTGATTTCTACCATTATGTAGCGCTTACTATTACTTGTACAGCCAAGTGACATGCAAGTAGAATTCATAGTTCATAGCATCCAGATACATTCAAGGACAAATACAAATCAAGGTTGTTGGCATCCTGATAAGAAAGATGATGAGATACATCCAATTAATCTATGTGACAACATCTTATTGAATAAAGATGATTAGGTTAGGTAGGTTACAGATGAGAATCCTTATTGGTGTGTGGCTAATGCTCTTTTTGATTGAAGACTTGTCAAGGAAATTACATTCCAATACTATTAGAAAATAGGTAGAATTAGATTAATTGATTGACTATGATTGATTGACTATAATTTTGGTTCCAAAGCTCTCTTTATGGGACCACTTTGCAGCAATCAAAAAAATACAAACTCTACAGGGCTCACATGCATTAAGTAAAATGAACAAGATGATTTCTACATAGTACCTATCAAACGCAAATGAACCCTTTGCATTTCAACAAGAAATTCAAATAGATAATACTAAAAGTAGTTTAAAATACGAATTTATGCCTATGAGGACAACAACCACAACTTTTATCAGAACCCCTCTATCCTTTATGCTTTGATGACAATGGAAAAGCTCAAAGCAACACACTGTTCACTCGTAGTTCAAAAGCTCTCATTATCACACATGTTGACATAATTTTGGTTCCAAAGCCCTCTTTATGGGACCACTTTGCAATAGTCAATAATATACAAACTTTACAGGGCTCACATGCATGAAGTAAAATGGACAAGAGGATTTCTACATAATTCCTATCAAACGGAGATGAAACCTTTGCATTTCAACAAGAAACTCGAATAAATAATACTAAAAATAGTTTAAAATATGAATTTATAATCAAAGTATAACAATGCCTTAAAGCACTATGAAACCCTACTTGCATTTCTGTTTGCATGTACCTGGTTTAAACATTTATTTATTGGTTCTTGATAATGGAATGAAATTAACTTGGACAAATGGAAATAGAATAACCCCATGGAATTGGAACATCAATGTTTACATGGCTTAAACATGATAGCAGATTTGCGTGCATGAGACTTATTTGAATCTCAAATGTCATAGTGTATGTGGCATATTAGCTAGTTGGCTTAACATGATAGCTTTCAAACAAGTTAATTCAGCGAACAATCAAGCTAATTGGCTGATGAATTAATTGTGTTCCATGGTTAGTCATAGCTAATTATTGGTCATCTTTATCCTCCAAATCAGTTAAATCAATGTTGCTTATTCACATTCACAGATACACAATCTTTCTAAACATTTTGCATGCTTTTAATAGGAAAAGAGCTTTAGAACAGGATATGTACATTCATCTAATCATCATAAGATGTAGATTTCTGACAGATATAATGGTTTGTAATGCTGTCATGAATATGCATAGCAAATATAGAAGCACAAGCAAAAACATTTAAACTGTTTGACAGAATTCCTTGAACAAATGTTGGCTCTTGGTGTGTAGTGATTGCAAATTATGCAAAGAATTATTTGTCAAAAAAGTCTTTTTGCAAACATTCAAGCAAATCAACTAAATAGCTGATCAAGTTAACTGTGAATCAAGTTACTCGACTAATCAATGAAACTAGTTCATTGATAGATCAGTTTTCTTGAATAGCTAATTATAGTTAATTTAAAAACATCTTTGTACACCTAATCAATTAAACCAATCATGGCCATTCATATGCAAAAAAAGGAATTTCTTGAAAAGGCTTTATAGACAAGGAAGCAAATGCAATTGCTAGGTGTAAACCGAAATTGCAAAATCCTCATCAACATCTTCCTTTCTGTTTCTTGTGCTACAAATATTCAACAGGCTATAGCTATCCATATTAATTGTATCCCTTCGTCTATGTTGAAGCCATCTGTTTATTCTATTGCTTTTGCTATTATTTCATGAAAACTCAAGTGTCATAGTATATATGGCGTAGCAGCTAATAAGTCCATCTCACATTTTGCTCATGACAATTTAATTTGTCTCATCTGTCTCTGAACCATTAATCAAAGTCAATTAGCAAACAAGTCAATCTTACACTTGACTCATGCAAATTAAGCCAATTATATCTTTTACTCATTAATGAAATTAACTAATCAGCTTACCAAGATAGCTTTGAA
>VDFB02217553.1:0-19190 GCA_007258455.2 Sequoia sempervirens
AAAAGAAATGTTGGCAATCATCTATGCCCTCAATAAATTTAGGCATTATATCGCCGGTTATTAGATATTTGTCCACACTGATCATGCAGCAATCCGTTATCTCATGAACAAAAGCTCAATAGCTGAGAGACTGGCAAGATTGTTATTGTTGATGCGGGAATTTGACATTACAATTGTGGACAACCCAGGTAAAGCCAACGTGGTTGCTGATTTTCTTTCTAGAATTCAAAGGCAAGATGACTCTGCACTTATTGAAGACTCCTTTCCTGATGAGAATCTGTTTGCAATCAAGGTTATTCACCCATGGTATGCCGATATAACAAATTATCTAGCTGTAGGAAAAACTCCTCAATTCTCCCCTAAAGAAAAGAGATTATTGGTAGAGAAAAGCTTTAACTTTTCTTGGATTATAGATTGCATGTTTTATACAGGGCCAGATCAAGTTATGAGGAGATGTGTCCAAGAGGAGGACACTTATGATATACTGCATGCAAGCCATGATGAGCCGTGTGGTGGACATTTTGCTGCCAAAAGAACAACAATGAAAATTTTAAATACTGGCTACTATTGGCCAACTCTGCATAGAGATGCAACCAAATATACCAGGAGATGTGACAAATGCCAAAGGATGGGAAGACCAACTCGATCCGATGAGATGTCTCTATTTCCACAAGTTGTCGTTACACCCTTCGACAAATGGGGACTGAATTTTGTAGGACCAATTGATCCACCTTACAATGGTAAGTCCTACATCCTTGTATGTACAGATTATGTAACAAAATGGGTAGAGGCTAAACCTATGAAACATGCTAGGGATAATAAAGTAGTTGAATTCCTCTATGAGGAAATATTCACCAGGTTTGGTGTCCCTAGGGAAATAGTGACAGATCAAGGAGCACAATTCACTTCTACACTTATCACAGCCTTAGTAAATGAATACAATATACGGCACAAGAAATCAACTCCTTATCATCCCCAGGCCAATGGCCAGGTTGAGGTCACCAATAGGGACATCGAGGCCATTTTGACTAAAACTGTAGATTTTCATAAGAAGGATTGGGCCGCAAGGTTACCAAAAGCTATATGGGCCTACTGTACTACCTGGAAGACTACTACAAGATGTACACCTTTTGAAATGGTGTATGGTAAAACAGTTGTGATGCCAATATAATTTGAACAGAAGACTCTAAGAACAACATTAGAGATGGACATGGATTTAACAAATGCACAAAAGGACAGAGTCATGCAGCTCAATGCTCTGGATGAGCTCCACAAGAATGCCCTGCAGCACACTGAGATGATACAACATCAGAGAATAAGGTGGCATGATAAATACATCAAGGAAAAGAAATTCAAAGTAGGAGATTGGGCTCTGCTTTGTGACTCATGGTATAAGGACAGTCCAGGAAAACTACAAACCAGATGGTTGGGTCCATATGAGATAGAAGAGGTATTCACCAATGGTGTTGTTCAATTAAGGACCATTGATGAGGTCCGATTTAAGCTACTAGTCAATGGGCATCGCCTAAAGCTCTATTCTAAACCCATTGACAAGGAAACATTTTTGAGACAGTTCGAAATTGAGTAGGATGACAATGATCCTGCAACCAAAGGAATTGAGCCTAGGCTCAACTTTCTGGGCCATGCATAAAAGTGAATACTAAATCACAATAAAAGGGTTATCTAATAAGATCCCCATTCCATTCATTCACTTCATCCGCCATTCGTACTCACTCTCTCTCTTCCACATCATCCACCTGTCGTTTCCCATATCATCCACATTTCTCCATGTCATTTGCTGCAATGAAGACGAAAGTCACATCAAATAATTATGGCGATTCTCTCCAGGTACACTCCACTTCATTCTAAGATTGCTTCAGTTACTTTATTTATTTAATTTCATTTAGTATTAATTGATGCGAACAATTTCCTATGTGGTTTCCATTTCCTTCGGCTCATTCGCACGATTGAGCACGTTTTTACTTCACCACGTCCTTAATATCGCCGCCATAAGCTTGTCCTGTCAGTTGTCAAGAACCCTCAATATATGAAACCTGTAATTATTAATCAAATAGTCTTTCCTTCCTGTAGCACTAAACCTAAATGTATTCTGCTTATCCATGATTACTCTATCCCTAAAAAAGATTGCATGATCACATTGTTTTCCCTATTTTTCGGTCACTTTTGAAAAGAGGTTCAAAAGTTTCAGTTGAGAGGAGGGGCAGAGTGCTGTAGAATTGCAGAAGGGTTCATTAATTGGGTTACAGGAAGTTCAGTTGGAAAAGCTAGGTGAGCATTGCTTAATGCATTTAATTACAGAAAACTGAGGAAATGGGAGGTCAGTCGATTTGGCATGAGCCTATAGACCATAACATCCTATTGCAGGATGTGTTGCATGTGCCACTATTCAGACAATATGGGTGGCTCAATTACTTCCTGAAGCTCGAAACTTTTAATACATACATTGCAGAGGAATTCACAAGGACATTTCATGATGGGGAAGCAAAAGTTAGAGGCATAATAGTCAATGCATCAATTGATAGAATTGTTGAGGTAATGGGATTACCTCAAGTCGGAGAACCATTTCCCAGAGGAAGAGATACAAGAAGTACTAGGGTTGAGTTCACTCGGCCAAACGACCCTCCTCTATGGGTAGATAAGCAAGGTGCGCAAAGAATGAGTCTGCCGCAAGACTGGGTGTCACGGGTAGGATATATCATCAAATACATAACCTGTGAAGGTAGGTTTTCAGTCTTGCACTCTCATCACTTCAAACTTTTGTCTCATTTATGCCATGGATTGTTGATGAGTATACCCGATTTTCTTTACAATTTTCTATCCAATAGTGCTGCTGAATTTAAAAAGGGTAGGGTTAACTCTGTATCTCACCACTGCCTTATTAAATTACTTGTTGAAAAATCCATTCAAGATGCATCAGGAATGACCTGGGAGGAATTCATGGTCCCCTTCAACCCTAAAATTCAAAATGTAGAACCTAGGGGTGAACCTCTTCCCTTTAAGCAACAAACCTCCCAGTCCGCAGTGCCAAACCTCTGTTGCTATGTCCTCTTCTCAGGAATCATCCAATTCACAGGATGATGTTCCTCTTTCTGAAAGAACTCCCAAGCAGCCAGCACAAGGTCCTATCAAAATTCATGAGCCATCTCCCAAGGATAGGAAAGGAAAGTCACCTATTGCAGCAACCCCTGAGCCTGCAAAAAGAAAGAAAAAGCAAAACTTCTTTGTTCCTGCAGCAAAACCTTCCAAAAAGCATAAAACAATTCCTACTTCCATAAGAAGGAGCTCTAGGCTCTAGAACCAAGTAGCCCGCCAATCACTTAATACTACTCCTGCCACACCGCCTTTAGATCCTTCTAGTCCTGAACTGAGAGAAGAACTTGTTATCGAGGAGATTGTGAGTACACCTGAAGGGGATGGCCTGAATAAGTTGGCTACCATTGCAGAACAACTACAGGAAGATATGGAATGTGATGAGAAGGAAGAATATCCGGTTGTGTTTCCAACAAAAGAAGAGCAAGGTAAGGTGGATGTGTTTGATGAAGTACAGGAGACACCTGCGGTGTGCTATAATTATAGACCACCACCCCATGTCACAAACTTTGCTACAGGAATGGCATGTTTTCAAGAACTTCAGCAACAACAGACTGCTTCTGCACTTGAAATTGAGAGACTACAAAGGATAATCCATAACAAGAATCTGGAAATTGCTAACTTGAATGACACTCTCAACTAGTTGGTACAGCTGGTTCCACAACTGATGCAATGTCGTGTACCTTCACCTGTCTACACAATGTATCTCAAGGAGTTGTATTTGAACTTCAAACTAATTAGAGTCTGGAAAGGTAAGAATCCTTCTTTGGATACCCCTGAGGAATTTTATGAAGCATACAAGGATTCACCTCTGCACATTAGGAACCTCCTGTGTGAATTTTATCTGCACAATTTGGCTGTATCCCAAGATAAGGAATGGAATCCCTTATGTTATGTCGGTGATATTCATATTAGCGCTCTAATCTCTTGGATCACCAATGAAATAAGCAAAGGAGAACAATTTGATAGCCATATGCATGACGAAGTAAATATGCCATTGTCTGTAAGAAATGAATCTAGAAATGGAATGGGTATTTACTTTGATTGGAAGAAATTGTGGAGAGATGAAAGAGCCAGGCCATTGATTGAGCCTCTAAGATAAGAGGTATTTTCTCAATACTCCCAAATTATAAACAATGATTTTAATGCTGCAACCCTGGACATTCAGAACAGATGGAAGCATCTTTCATTTCAATTAAAGAAAGCAGAACCACATACCCCCAATACCTTGTATGTAGGAACCAGAAGGGCAGAGAGGTACATGAGGAATGCCAGAACAAAGAAGGAGAATTGGTTGCCATTGGTTATGCAGTCGCCTATTCTCCTATGGCCATTATTGGCTATACAGGGGGATAACAACACTTATAATAGAAGTTATGAAGATAATAGATGGCAAAGGCTGGAGGCAATGCGAGCTCACTTTTGGAGTTTCCAGAATGGTGAATGTGGACAGCAACTGAGTGTAGATCTGAGAAATTTTTCCAGAAGAAGGAATGCTACACTTGCTGAAGGGTCCAGCAAGTAGTTGGTTGAGGGGAGTGATGAGCCAAGTTTTTGGCACATTTTGATCATAATTTTATAAATACTTTGTTGTTTTTATTATACTAAAACAAACATTCAGTCTATTTATGGGATAGGATATAGACCTTTTTGTGACTTAAATATGATGAGTATATTGTGATAAGAAGTCCCATGATTATTACCTTTAATTTTTTTTTAGTCTGATAAATACTTTATGGCTTTTTGTGATCATAAACCTTCCTGCAGCCTCCACTACTAAAACTTCCTGTAGCCATATTTGAAATAATGTTTACCGTAGTTTAATACTTAATGAATGAATGAATAAAGTAATGGATTGTCTTAAGGGATGAACGTGTTGAGCTAACTTTCTTCCTCAGGAAAAGATGGCGAGATATTTTGCAGATACCACGATTGAAGGAAGGGAATTCAATTTCCACTTGAAGAATTGAAGACCAAATCCATAAAGACTGGTTCAACAGCAAAAGATGAGGAGACAGTTTCAACTCATCCGCCATGCAGGGAGAGTGTTCCAAAAATCTAGGCCAGGCGTCTTGGTGTTGCATGAATCCAGGATGATGGCGCTTTAAGACTGCTAAACCAATTTGACTTAGTTCTTTCATTGTCATTCGCCTCTTTACTTAAGTTAGTTAAATGTAATAAATGCCTCCCGTTTTATAAGGGAAGGTTGGTTAGTAGTTAGGATCAGTTTTCAATAAATAGCCCATTCTCCTTCAGAGAAGGGGATGGCTAAGAAAATCGCTATTGTAACACACTTTTAGTCTTAGAAATTTAGCCAAGAGATTGTGCCATGTACTTGTTTGCATTAAATCAATAAAGCTTATGAAGTTTTTCTCCTAATCTGTTGTCTACTTTTGACACTACCTAAGGGGGACCACTTAGGGAGCTGTCTATACTTTTATTTTGCAAGTTAGAATAGCTGCATTTCTTTTCATAGAAGTTAATGTGACTGTTCCTGTAGCTGGCAGAAACACAGAGCTGCCAACTGTTCCTGCAACCACTAGGAGCAGAATAGGTTATCTTTCAAGTTTTTTTCATTTCCAAGTAAAGTTAAACAGTAAAGTCATTTTCAGTACTTAAATTCTAGTATAAGGCATTTTAGGAATAATGCATGTCTGGAAGGGTGATTAGTGCATAGCTTGTGCTGTCCCATTTCAAGTTTACGTCCCTGGGTTGATAATCAAATAAGGTTCTTTACTAGTTCATGACTGCTAGTTGTGATGATCAATCCCTGAGTAGAGGAATTCATGTTCCTAGTTATTGAGCTGATTAAAGAACACTACAAGTAGTAATAAAATTTAAATTTTCTCATGGTTTGGGAAAAGAGAAAAGCAGTAAACTACAATTATCCTTCTCATATATCTTAACATCTACGATTCCTAAAAAACTCAAAATCAAATTAAAACCATGAAGATGCTCAACACCATAGTCTCTTGCCTTCATTTTCAAAGAATACAATCTTCTCTTAAGGTACAATTTATTAGTTAAACTCTTTTTTTGGTAAATATCACCTATCATCTAAATTATTGAAGGGTTATCATACATGTCAAGAAGATAAAAAATATGAGTTAGTTGGAAACCGACATTGAAAGAAATTTACATCATTTCCATAATTTATTTATACTCCTTGAGTTTCAGTAGGATGGTTTCTCTTGGCTTAAGGTGTGAAACAAAAATCTACCCTAAATATAAACTTGTTCTTTTGGTTATATTTCCAAAATAAGATCCTTACCAACAATAATTTGACAAAAATAAGGTTTCTTTCTTCCTAGAAGATGTGCTTTATGTGATAAATATTCTAAAATAGGTTATCATTTACTATTAGACTAACCTTTTGCTTAGAACATTTTGAGCTTCACCCTCAACAAGTTTGGTGTTTAATGGGTTTAACTTTCCTATTTTCTAGAGGTGGTCCTCAAGTGGGCCTCTCCTTTATCTAATAGTAATTAAATACTATTTATAAGTTAGTTTAACCATGTCCTATATACTTATGTTTGGAACAAAATTTTTAAAAATTTATAAACAAAAAAGTAGTGCTAATAGAGTGGAAGCTAAGACCTTGGAAGCTATAAGGGATAACTTCTTGCTAATAAATTGAAATAAAGATGATAGTAATATGAATTAACTATTTTAGAAATAGAAATGAATGTTCCTATAAATTGGAACATTAAGGAAGTTATTTTTAAAGGAAAAGAAAAGAGAAAATTGAATGGGAATATGGTTAAATGACCTTTCCCCCTCCTAAATAGTACAAATTAAATTTTAACATGACCTCGAAAAGCAATACTAATCAAGCTATAGGTGGAAAAATTATGAGGGATAAAATGGTGAGCTAGATGTAGCTTTCACTATTAGTTTTGCAGTTAATACTAGCCATTATGTGGAAGCTTTGGTTGTTTTTTGGGTATACATCCAACTATGGAGTTAAAAAATAAACTTGCTATTGAGGGTAATTATTTAAAAATTATCAATTGTTTGAATAGGGAGAGAAACCTCAGTTGGATAGTAAAAAAAAATGGCATTGATTCTATTGATATTCTTAATTATTTTACTAATAAATGTACAAATTGGTTTCCTAATAAATTATTTTCTACTATAGGGCTTTATAAGTGGTATGAAGTGGATCCTATACTTTTTTTATATTGCTAAGTGTTTACAAATATTATGATCATACAAACATCAATGTGAGACCAATACAAGCTCTTGCAAGAACAACAATGAGATTAACAATAGATCCTTTCAAGAAACCACACTAGAAACCACCTGTGGAAGACCAAGATTCACAACTTAGAAATCCACTTAGTTAGAAACCACCTCCACACTAGAAGCCAACTATGGAAGACCAAGAGTCACAACTTAGAATTCCATATTAGATGTCTCTTTGTAATTTGAACTTGTGTCTCCACAATGAGAATTCAATGCTTTAACCAGTTAATCTCAACCCCTTGGAAAATGGATTCTATACTTGAGATTGTGACTAATATTATTAGCAGTGAATTCCCTTAAATTTACAACATTATTACTTGTAATTATTACCTTCATCATTACATGTACAAGATTATGATTTTGGCTACTATCAAATATGTTATACCTCTCATTTATGGGTTTCCTTGGATTTCTATTAATTTAATAGTGCGATTAGTCACTTGTATAATGGTTGAAGGTCTTATATAGATAATATTTTTGGGTACATTGGATAATTAATAAATCTCACAAGGACAAGAAGAACTAAGGTAGGGGTGATTATGAGAGGTGTGAGTATAACATGACAACTATGGGTGGTGATAGGGTAAGATCTAAAACTACATCAAGTGATGATATTAGAGGCAATTTTACTATATGTAGTACATCCTTAATAAGGGGGGCCTTCCTAACTATATGAAAAAAGGGTCACCAACCATGGAATATCGATGGTATTCATGAAAGCTTGGAGAGGGGGGAAAGTGGAGTTTAGAAGTCTATAAATAAGTGTTAGAAGAGAGTATAGCTCAAGCCACAACTATGCTATTGAAAGGCCTAAAGTTATTCAAGGATAGGAGGTGCAAAGAAGAAGCTATCAAGGTATTTCTTAAGGGAAAGGAAATATGTAAAAAATTATAGGTGAGCTATCTTAGAGTATTCATTCTTTAACCCTAGGATGAAGTTAGTCTATAAATTATCAAGTATCTCACTATAAAAAGTAGGCTCAAATTTATTTATTACTACCACTTTGACTCTTTTGAACCATTATAGACATAAAAATTTGGTGAGAATCTCATTTTTATTAATTTCATTGAAATACTCTATTGTTGATGTCCAATTGAGATGGGTTGAAATCCCTATTCACCAAGTCCTAATTCTCATATTGGTTCATGAGGGTCAAGCTAGAAAACCATCTTCCTCTCCAAATACTTATGTAATTGAAATGGATCATCCTAGGGGTGAGAGTGAGAGGTAGGTTAAAGATGATGTGGGAAAATATCTTAAAGACCTTACAATTGATTTGGGCAAGGTAAAAAGTTTCTCGAGGTCTATTATTATCAAAATCCCCAATGTCATTTCCCAAGACCTCAACAACACCTTAGGGGAGGAGTGCTTGGCTAAAATAAATATTGAAAATGTTAGTGGAGGTTTAAATAAGGAGTATCTTGTTAAAGAGGTTTCATTTGTGTCTAAGAAGAATAATATTAAGGATTAGAACCTTATTGATCTAAGGAAGGGGATGTGAAGAATAAGGAAAAATTTAAGGCAATTTATGGGGAGGAGAAGGATTGTTTGAATTGTTAAACAAGAGAATTTAGAGAGATCTATAATTGTTCATTATTGTTCAAATAATTTTAGGAAGGAGTATAAAGGTGTAAAAGAGAAAGTGGATCCTATAGGTGATTTTGAGGAAAAACTAGGCACCTTGTAGCATGAACTCAATTTGCACCATACTATCCTAAAATGTTTCTTCAATGAAAATAGTAAACTTAAAATTAGGATAGTTTTCATGCACTAGTAGTTGACTAGGGATATTCTCCAAGCTATTATGGATTGTTTTTTTCAATATAATTATCACATAGACATAATGGGGGGATGTGTATAAGCTTAAGGAAGAGGGGCATAAATAGGAAGATAGGATTTATCATCTTGAAAGTGAGCTAGCAACCATAAGGGATGATCTTAAGAAGGTCATAAATATGATCATGACCACTTGCAAGTATTCACATACTTCAAATTGGAATGAAAAGAAGGAGAACCCAATGGAAGTCGGCCCTAACAAGATAACTCAAAACTAAATGAGGAATAATATAATTGTAATACATGAGATGGAGGATGAGTTTGTAGATGACCATCTTCAAATTTTCATAGAGAAGTGGGAGGTTTTTTTGGCTCTCAAAAGCCTACCTTTCTCCCAATAGGATTACTTTCATGGGCTTGTGGTTTAGTCTTGTTGTAATTTATCTATTTTCTTTTAGCATTGTTTTAACTTTGATTTGTTCCTTAGCTAGTTGATATCCAACTTGTTATCTTTTTGTGTGTGTATATATGTGTATGTGTATGTGTATGTGTATGTGTATGTGTATATATATGTACATATATATACATATATATATATATATATGCATACATACAAATACATACATACATACATATACATACATATACATATACATATACATACATACATATATATAGATATATACATATACATATACATATACATATACATATACAAATACATTGACATATACATACATACATACATATACACATATATCTTCTAGATGTATAAGGGTTCATGCACCTTCAAAAACCCATCTTCATTTATTAATAAAAAAATATCACATATTCTCCTTCACATACTGATGCCATAGTCTCCTTTGAGACATTAAAGAAAATCAAATTTTCAAGGGTTCATGCCCCTTCAAAAACCCATATTTACTTATTAATAAAAAAAATATCATATATTCTCTTCTACAGATTGATGAAATAGCCTCCTTTGATACTTTAAAGAAAATTAAATTTGCAAGGGTTCATACCCCTTCAAAAACTCATATTTACTTATTAATAAAAAAATATCACATATTATCTTTCATGACTGATGCAATAGCCTCCTTTGAGACATTAAAGAAAATCAGATTTTCAAGGGTTTTGTTGGTGTTTCCAATTGATGATCTAGTTTCTCCTAAAGGGAAGCTACTCCTTATACTTAGAGACTCTAGGTTAGTGGCCAACAAATAGGAGATGATTGGAAAGCTTCTCCTCTGCACTTTAGGTTCTACAAGACCAAGGTGGGTATCCCTATATGTTAAAGAAGATCATCACACTACAATGGTGGAAGGCCTTTGATGGGATAAATCATCTATGCAACCTTTTGTATTATCAATGACTTATGGTAGTGTGGAAAGGACAAACATGAAACATGAAAGAAAATCTAAACTAAGAAAGTTGGGAAATGTTTTTTATTTAAATATTTTGATACTTTCCTAGCTTCAAACTTTGTGGATCTCCTTGACCAGTGACTAATCCATACAGAGTTGAGAATGGAATAAACTCCTACATCAGACCAACCATGGCTTCTCATAACCCTACTATCTTGTAGCAAGAAACCAACAAAAGGACAACACCATCACATTACTTATTAATCCACATTGCAACAAAAATACCTCCACTATCTCTATGCAAGAAATTACACCATTCCTTGAATGATAGGAAAGCATAGAAATAATTCAAATAGAAAATGTGTTTGAAGCATCAAAATAACCCTTGATTACTTTGATTCAAAAGATAATGTGTACAATATATGGAGAACATGATAGATTGAAATTTGGATTTGAGACAAAATACAATGTGAATTGCAGTCGTCTATTGTTATTATAGAGCATAGCTTAAATCATTCCCTATCTATGTCATGAGGACTTACGCTATTCAACTTCACTCAATGCAAATATTTATAGAAAATTAGAAATTAGAATCGTGGAAGGGAAACACTACACCAAACTCCTCAAGTTGGAGAGCAAAAGTCTAAACCCAAAACAAGACAACAAAATTTTCCTTTATAGTGTAGACATAACTCATATTCAAATTCAAAATCCTTAACCCTAACTCTAACTAGGGTTACAGGAAGAAGAACCCCAATCAGATTACAAACACCAAAATTACCCCCAAAACAAAGCAACAACCAAGCATAATGTCATTCATGAATGTAGGTATAGATGCCAATGAAATCTGCAATCAAATTTAAGCAAGCAAAAGATCTCTAATAGATCATGCCCTTCTCCATCGTCCATGCCTTTATTAGTCATCAATGTGAGCAGTTGAGGCAGTCACATCAATCAATTTTTCCCATGTATCGATTCATAACTGTTTCCAGCATTCATGACATGCTTCACTGTCTAGCCATTGGAAAATCACATCCCTGAATTATGGTCATTCATCTATCCCCTTCTCACCAAGATACAAGGCATATCGCTCACTACCTTGAACTTTAAAACCCAACCATCAAATTAAAACTCCTTTAAATCTAGGTTGTTTGTCACCATCGCATCACATCGAAGACACAGTAAGATATCAAAGTGAGTAATTTTAGAGTCTCTTTGATGCAATGAAATTTTCCACCTATCATCCTCATGATCAATATCATGCAACTCACAACAATGATGTGAGTTGGCTTATCGATCAATTATGCAGTGCCACCTGTCTACATATCACCATCCACTAACTTTGTTTTCCCTCCCCTCGAGTCCCACCAAAAACACATCTTGCACCGTTCGATCACCATAAGACATCATCAAAGAGATAGTCACACATCAAGAGGAGACACTTTGTAGTCCCTTTGATGCAGCGATCACACCCTTGCCTTAACCTTTATCGGGTCCCACCATGCACCATGTTGCCTCCCTACTCCCTTGCTAAGCAAAACAAAGGGCCCACCACATCACTGCGAGCTAGCAAGCTGCTACCACCTATCCACCATACATCATCATACTCCATAGTCTACCCCTCATAGCTTGTCGAAGAGACTATAACATATCAAAGTGAGGTGCTTTGCAGTCCCCTCGATGAAAACCATCGAACACACCTCTAGATATCGGAAGGACCATTTTGGAGTCCCTTCAATGAAACAACATCAAAGACACTTCTAGATATCAGAAGGGCCATTTTTGTATCCCTCTAATGCAATGAAATGCATCCCCATTGATGGAAAAGAAAACCGCCATGTGGAGCAAGCGAAGTGGAAAAAAGATCCTAAGTGAAACATTTTAGCACATGCATAAATGTTGTTCATTAAAAGGGGGACCTCGCCTAGGTAAATTGGGACTTGAGAAAACTATTTCTTTGACCTAGGGATAATAACCAAATATTTGAATGGGGCCACAACCGAAATATAAGGTTAAGGGGTCGGTTAAAGAATGACCACCTAAGACATAAGTTATAACTTGGCTGGAATGGGGAGAAAAAGGTCAATGAGCAGATAGAACAAAAGTGCACGCTCAAACCAAGGAATTAGGGTTTTAGGAGGGTTTAAGCCCTAAAAGAATTTTTGAGCCCTAATTAGATACAATTGAGGAGTTTCAAAACCTTATGGATCACAAAAATTCAAAAATAGCCATGGATTTTGCAAGCTCCACCAATGGCTCTAGTTGGGGACGTATGTTCAAGAGGAATAGAGCAAGAATTCAAGTCTCTAGAGAAGCATACCATACCAACCATTGGGCCACAGAGTCAACCCAATCTTTCAAACCTCATTTGATAGCCCCTGGCCACCAAATGGAAAAGGGAAGTAAACACTTACCCCTATCAAACACCAATTTGTTAAAGGAGTTGATCTCCTTCAACCAATAATTGATTCTATCACACTATAGTAGCACAAGTAGCCTCTTTCTACAAAAAAAAATATTAAGTTACCTTTGAACAAGTGAGAACTTGCTCCATGTTTGGCTTTGTTGTTACATGGTAACCACATCATATAGGCCATCTCACTGCTACCCATTGCATTTTTTTATTTTGTAGCAAGTGACAAAAATTGAGACACTGATCAGCACCATATGAAACTGCAGTTTCCTCATATCTACTAACCCCCTCATATGAATCAAGGAAAAAATAAAATTCCTCCAATTCACATGGCAAAGAAAAATATGCTATCTCATCATGCTGACATGCTGAGGGAAACTCATCCTCAAAAAATTCAGATTGAAAACTTTTAAGCTCAAGCACACAAGAGACATGAGCAGCCCAAAAATTACCACCATGTTGTCGCTCATCAGAACTACAAGCAGCGTGCTTGGAGTCCTCAATGTTGATGCAGACCTCATCAACACATCCATTCAAATCATGAGACATTTTATATTAAGAGCTATACTCTTCAAATTGTCTCTCTTTTTCAACCTCTTCGCAATTTGTTGAGGCACATGTATCACAAAAATCAGAATCATGACACACATCTGTGGAACTTACCTCAACAACACTACTCTACCATGACTTATTTGAAGTCCACTACTCATGAGGAAGACTATGAGTTGCACCCCTTAAAAACTAGTTTTCATAGGCATCCATATGATTCATACAATCATACTCCTCAAGTAAAAACTCATCATAAATAGCATCCTTAGATGTACTAACATTTATCTTTTCATTTTTATCTACACATACAACTACATCTATGTTATCCTCATGCAGAAATTCAGTGACAACTTCAAAACCAAAACAAGAGATAGAAGAAGGTGAGAAATCAAAAAAGGAAGCAGCTTCATGTTCATCACTTGTATCACCATCATATGCATGCCCATCATAATCAGCTGTTTGACTCGATTCATCCAATGAATCTCTTGTACACATATCTTCTTCTTCTTCCATACGTTTGCAACAATCAACAATCATATTCCACACTGTTAAACTGGAAATCACCATTAGATTCATCATTGTTTCTTTCTTCCAATTGAAAATTACCACACATACTATCACATTCATCTGATATAAAGAGAAAACTCACTAACTTTGTTTTTTCAACATCTACAGAAGGTATGACATCAAATTTCTCTATCACTTCATCATACCTTACATTTTGGTTGCTATCATAACAACCCTCATCTGCACACAATTATTTTGTAGGCTTCTCAAAAGCAGAATCTTCACCACTACAAGATGCATCAGTTTTGTCTTCCACCATACCGTCCAAAGTCATTTGATCAATCCTATAATAAGTACCATCACATAATTCATATAAGAAAATATCTCCATATTTCCCTATCAATGTATCAATCATTGAAATCCAACTATCAATCTCTCTAACTCTGAAAGGCTTCCATCTTTGTGGCTTGTACTCATACCTAGTTCAAGTCTTTCACAAAATAAATCAACACATGTTGATTCATTTGACTTGTCTAATTTTGTTGTAGCAAACCAATATTCCATGAATTTATCATGAAATTCAAATGGGGATTCATCCTCATATCTTTCTATGTTCCATAATGCATCTAGAGGTGAGAAAGTTTCAACCCCAAATTCATATTCTTCTTCGACTTCATGACTGTGCAAAAAACTACCTTCAGACAAACATTCATTATTCACTTCACCAAACTGGTCCATGAATATTTCTTCAAACTCATGCCATGAACAACTAGAATGCAGAGGAAGATTAAAAACCCAATCCTTAGCATCACTTTCTAAAGTTCTTACAAAAAAATTCATGACAACATATTCTTCTACTATTTGACATTTCACCATCAAATTAGTGAAATCCTACAAATGTCTTGATGTTGATTCTTCTAAGTTACCTCCTCTAAACTTAGGAAAATATTCATTTATCTCTCTTGGAACAACGTGTGGATAACCATGGATTTTACTGAAATCTAGAGGGTTATATATCTCCAAAGAAAAAGGTTTCCTTTGAGGATATGACTGTGGTTCATTCATGGTAGAATAGCTTGTAGAGGGGTAACCCATTTGGTTATACATTTTTGCAAAACATTATCTAACCCTCTACAACTATCTGCTTCAGAATATCCAATTTCTCAATTCCATTTTCAACTAGTACCTTAAAGCACTGAATAAGGGACAATATTTACTAGAAATTTGTTGTAGACCTTCATACAAAATGCTACAATAGGAAAATACCTGAAAACTACTGCAACCAACTCTTTTGATGATGTAAATTTTTTGTACATTCACCACCTCTTTGAAAGAGGAAAATATCTTCAAGTAGCAAAGAGCTCCTTCCAAGATCTAGGTATTTCTAAGTTCTCTCCACCAGCAGAGTAACAGAATTCAAGAACACACCAAAAATGTTACAACAATCTCCCTCTTCAAGTATGCAGGTCCTTGGATCACCTAACTGAAAACTTCAGATCAACAAATTTCTTGACTCTCCCAAATGGATATATCTCTATCTTCCTCAATGGAATCGCCACTTCATGTGGCTCTTAAAGAGGTAGAGCATATTTTTAGTTGCTCGCCTAGAGATTCTCACACTTCTTGTTCTTTCTTCCCCAATAGAGTTGCCAATCTATTGGCATTTCCAGACGATGGTCTAGTTTCTCCTAAAGGGTAGCTACTTCTTGTACTTAGAGACTCTAGGCCAATGGCCATCCAACAAGAGATGATTAGAAAGCTTCTCCTCTACACTTTAGGCTCTGTAGGACCAAGGTGGGTATCCCTATATGTTAAAGTTGATCACCACACTACAATGGTGAAGGCCTTTGATGGGCTAAATAATCTACACAACCTTATGTATTATCAGTTACTTCTGGTAGTGTGGAAAGGACAAACAGGAAACATGAAAGCAAATCTCAACTAAGAAAGCAAGTAAATGTTTTTGATTTAAAGAATTTGATTTTGTTGTGGCTTCAAACTTTGTGAATCTCCTTGACTAGTTTCTAATCCATACAGATTTAGGAATGAAATAAAATCCTACAACAAACCAACCATGGCTTCTCATAACCCTACTACCTTGTAATAGGAAACTAGCAAAAGGACAACACCATCACATTACTTATTAATCCACATTGCAACAACAATACCTCCACTAACTCTAGGCAAGCAAAATTACACCACTCATTGAATGATAGGAAAGCACATAAATAATTGAAACAACAAATGTGCTTGAAGCATCAAAATAACCCTTGATTACTTTGATTCAAACAATAATGTGTACAATATTTGGAGAACATGACAGATTGACATTTAGATTTGAGACAAAATACATTATGTACTACAATCATCTGTTATTATTACAGAGCATAGCTTAAAGTATTTCCTATCTATGTCATAAGGAATTGCCCTATTCAACTTGACTCAATGCAAAGGTTTACATTAAACTAGAAATCATAATCGTGGAAGGGAAACACTACACCAAACCCCTCATGTTGGAGAGTAGAAGTTTGAACCCAAAACAAGACAACAAAATTTTCCTTTATAGTGCAAGCATAACTTAGGTTCGAATTCAAAATCCTTAACCCTAACTCTAACTAGGGTTATAGGAAGAAGAACCCTGGTCAAATTACAAACACCAAAATTGCCCCCAAAACAAAGCAACAACTAGGCCATAAAATCCCCTTGACACCTCGAGCACACACCAGCACAATGTCATTCATGAATGCAGGTATAGACACCAATGAAATCCACAATCAAATTTGGACAAGAAAAATATCTTTGATAGATCATTCCCTTTTCCGCCATCCATGCCTTTATCAATCATCAATGTGAATAGTTGAGGTAGTCGCAACAATCAATTTTTCCCATGTATCGATTCATAGTTGTTTCCTGCATTCACAACATGCTTCACCGCCTAGCCATTAGAAAATTGCATCCTTGAATTATGGTCATTGATCTATCCCCTTCATGCCAAGATCCTACGCCTATCGCTCACCACCTTGAACTTTAAAACCCGACCGTCATACTAAAACCCCTTTAAATCTGGGTTGTTTGATCACCATCACATCACATCAAAGACACAATAGGATATCAAAGTGAGTAATTTTAGAGTCCCTTCGATGCAATGAAATTTGTCACCTGTCATCCTCATCAGCATCATGCAACTCACAACAACGATGTGAGTTGTCTTATCGATTAATCATGTAGCGCCACCTGTCTACACGTCACCATCCACTAACTTCATTTTCCTTCCCATCAGGTCCCAACAGAAACACATCTTGCACCATCTGATCACCATAGGACATCATTGAAGAGATAGCCACACATCGGGAGGAGAAACTTTGCAATCCCTTCGATGCAGCAATCACAGCCCTGCCTTAACCTTTATGGGGTCCCACCATGCCACATGTCACCTCCCTGCTCCCCCGCTAAGCAAAAAAAAGGGCCCACCACATCACTACAAGATAGTGAGCCACTGCCACCTATCCACCATATGTCATCATCCTCCACAACCGACCCCTCATAGCTCATCGAAGTGATGTGCTTTGCAGTCCCCTCGATGAATGCCATCGAACACACCTCTAGATATCAGGACCATTTTTATGTCCCTTTGATGTAATGAAACACATCCCCACCAATGGAAAATAAAATTGCCACATGGAGCAAGCGGAGTGGAAAAAAGCTCCTAAGTGAAATATTTTAGCACATGCATAAATGTTGTTCATAAAAAGGAAGACCTCGCTTAGGTAAATTAAGACTTGAACAAAATATTTCTTCGACCTAGGGATAATAACCAAAAATTTGAATGGGGTCACAAATAGAAGATAAGGTTAAGGGGTCGGTTAAAGAATGACCGCCTAAGACATAAGTTATAACTTAGCTAACCGGGAACTGGAAGCAAGACATCAACGAGTGGATAGCACAAAAGTGCACGCTCAAACCAGGGAATTAGGGTTTTATGAGGTTTTATGAGGGAATTTTGAACCCTAATCAAATACAATTGAGGAATTTCAAAACCTCAAGGATCACAAAAATTCAAAAATAGCCATGGATTTTGCAAGCTCCACTAGGTTCATGCCCCTTCAAAAACCCTTATTTACCTATTAATAAAAAAATATCACATATTCTCTTCCACACTAATGCAATAGCCTCCTTTGAGACATTAAAGAAAATAAAATTTGTAAGACATTACTATATGGTTATCCATGTCTTCTTGTCCAACATATTCCAATCTTCATTAAATATATGTGTAGGCTTTCCTTTTTTTCAGTAAGTCTTCATTGATCCCTTTCTTCCAACATATCATTCATTTTAAGTTTCCACAATTTGTATCGGAAGCTATTGAAATTCTCAATCTCTTAACAAGATGTGTGATTTATGGCTTCAACTATACATGTATACTAACTCACACACTCTCATTACAACTACAAAAAGTCATAACACTCCAAGAAATATGTCTCCCTTATCAAATCATAACTCTAATACCAAATATTGAAAAACAAAATAAATAGATACAATGAAAACAAATCTTATAACTAGTTAGATTAACATTATTGAGAATAAAATGGTCAGCCTATCCAAATTTAACTCCAAGATTATACCCAGATCAGCCATCTGAAACAGACTAGTTGATAAGGATAATAGTCACAAGAAACTTTTCAAGTTCCTCATTGGAGATTAGAGCCAACTTTTTATTTAGGCTTGTGTTCTTTTTTGACTTTGGTGTCTCTTTACTGTTCATTGTTTATGAATCTTTATAATGTTTTTGTTAAAGTGTAGTTGATATTCTGTCTATGATCTATGAACTTTGTTTTCAGCCTCCCGACACCCTTGTTTTGCTACTTTAATTACATTTCAGACATGCTCACCAAAACTTAATTGATTTAATATGTGTGCATGTACAGTTGTCGATAGAACAGTATGTTGTTGTAAACAAGTCACGATATGAAATCTGATCCATTTTGTTCAGCTGGGACAACAAAGTGTCAATTGTTTATGAGATGACACATTATAAGCATTTCTTACGAATTCTCCCCTTGTTTTTCCCAATCACAAGCAATTATAAGCCTCATGGCAGTCATCACTAAACTTTTGTTTTGATCCTTTCACTATCAAACGATTTGCTTCCAAGTCAGCCTCAACTTCACATTCAACATTCTTGCCTTTATGCGATGAATGCAACTCGTCAAAGTTACCTTCCAGCT